>JAQZBX010019272.1:0-33928 GCA_029593785.1 Cabassous unicinctus
ATAAAAGATTATTCACATGCACTGTGTGCATAATTTTCCTGTGAAATGTCTCTTTTGGTCCATCTGGAATTTATTTTTAATTAGTGAGATAAGAATCCAATTTTATTTTTTTCCAGATGGTGATTTTCCAGTTGTTATAAATCACACATTGAATAAATCATTTTTTCCACATTGAGTTGAATGTTACCATTATCATATAGTAAATCCTCACACTTATTTGGGTATATTTTTGAACTCTCTATTCTGTTCCACTGCTCTACTTGTCTATTTCTGCAACACTACCAAATTACTTTAATTATAGTAGAACGTATTTTTTTTAAATCTGGGGTCAATGAAGACAAATATTCCCTTCTGTTTATCTTATTGCTCTGGTAGCTGGGTTTCATCTTTCCTCTCTTTTATTTCTACCAGCTGACTGAGGTCTATAATGATCAGTGAATCAACAAAATATATACTAGTGATCTTCCATTTTCCACTAAATAATTTTAAACTAGTGGTTGATGTTTTATTACGAGCATTTATTTTGGTGAAAATTATAAATTATAATTGACTCTTGGTCCCCAGTAAGTGATTTTGGATACTAACAAAATAAAACAGCATGTTTGCCCATGTTTACAGACTCCCAAATAAGGGTAGTTAATAAAGAAGGTAATTGGATTATTCAATTAATGTACAGATTCTTGAACTGTTGTGGTAATAGGTTAATCTGTATAAGAACCTTATTATATTTTTAGTGTCTTACATAAAAAAAAAAATGAGTCTAATATTAACCAATGTTAAGGACATTGATGATAATTAGAGAAAAGCTAAATTGCTCTTTCTCACCAAACTAGTATTTGTTCTGCATATAGATCCAAAGTATAGTTTAATAGAATGATTTAGGAGATTTAAAATGTATAGTAATAATATCTTATGTGGCAATAACTTAAACTATATTGTAGGAATCTGTTAATCAAATTAATCGATGAGGAACTTCTGTTCATAATCCAAATGAAAGATCGTATGTAATGTCTAGCTTTAAAAATACTTTAGTTGAATGACAACTCCAATCATTTTATATTTAAATAACAAGTTCGTCAAACCACCAAAAAAATGTGTCCCCATTGCTTAATAAACACATTCAGTAGTATAATTTTATAATTTCGCATGTTATATAAGATGCATCTTTAATTCTGTGATGAAGCTACAAATCGAAGAACATCTTATAAGAAATTACATACCTCTGTGGTTAGTTGTGTAGCTCTTACTGTAACATGAGGATTCTTATCAGGATTGACTAGGGCACCAGATTCCATAGAAACCTTCAAAGTTTGGTAGTTTTTAGACATTTTTTCATTTTTCTTTTTCACTGATTTCAGATCATGTTCCCATTTTTTTGATATGGTTGCAGCTCTTTCTTCAAACTCTGTTGATTTGTTCATTATGGCCTATTGAATATTAAAAACACTGCTTATAGTTCTAAAATGAGTTATATATATATAAATAAAACACTATGAAAAATACTAGCATTCTAGGAGAAGGTATATGTTGGAATTTGTTATTTAGAAAATTTTAGAATAGCACTTAAAAAGAATGTAAACATTCTTTGTGGCTTGAATCAGTTCTTGAAATTTCAAAAGATATTGGATAGGAATAAAGAAAGAATAAGGACTGGAGAGGATGCATATTGATCTGCAAGACCAAAATCTCACTTTATTAACTCAGCACTAACATATGAAGAGGAATCTGAAGAATTGTACAGGTTAAACCATTATATATGTAATGTCTAATAAGAAAACACTAACTGATGTCTAATAACAGAGCCTCTAGTAAACTTAATGATCAAGATTCCTGTTTCATTCCAAACCTCAATGTTCATGGGGAAAATAACTCATTGACTTTTTATAATTAATCTGAAAATCTTGTATTTCTGTGCAGGGAATAAAAATAATCCATACTCTCTTTTGCAACTGAAGGGTCACTCCAAAAGTGCTCATATCATATTTTCACTTTCTAATTCTCATGGGATGTACTTTTTGCTCTCATCATGAATGCCTTATTGGCCACATCTTTAACTTCTTTGTGGCTTTATGATCAATCTACCAGGCTTGGATCTTACGGGAGTCATGCTCTTGTTGACACCCTGGATTTTCCTTAGCGCTGTACTACTGACCTCACACCACACTAAATTATCAATTCCTATTCTCAGGGTCCTGAGATCCAGGTTGATCTACCTAAGTAAGAATCCCTATATCCTAATCACTACCAGGCCCTCAATGTTATAGGAAAAACATTAAAATACATAGAAATGCTGTTATCCAAACATTGGCTTTTTGTGTATCTCTATTGAGAGTGGACAATTTTTTTTTTAAACAGTCCATATAATATTGTGCTAGCTCTGGTATTCAACAAATGGGATTAATGATCCATGAGAAAACTTTCTCCTAGCATTATCCCATATTTCACTATGCTTTAAGTACAGTTCCCAGATGAAATAAAAATGTCAAGAAAGAGCTACCTAAAAACATCAAATATAAAGTGAATCTTGGAAGTTACAATATTAACACCATTCCCTTTGCTCCAATTTCATCTATTACAAGCAACCTTCTGGTTACTACATGTTTGACCAGGTACAAGGGGAAGGGATTACTTTAGAAAGCAGAAATGAATATTCTGATCACCAGAATGTAAAACAAGGTCACAAACGGATCTTAGGCAATGTTGGACTCAGTCCATTAGGGCCAGTTACCTTGGGAACAAATGAAAAAAATCACATTTTTGAACCTCAGAGTTGAAGAATGATAGTGACACCACCAAGGTGAAAAGCTCATGAGCCTCTACTAAAGAGGAAGGCCTGGCAGCAGGTTTTACCCCACAGCTGTTGCATATAGTCCTGAACAAGCTCTTGTCTCACCTTGCCTGAGGCCACTTGGAAAACAGGCTAGATTCCTACAAAACAGTGAGAAGTGGAAGTGGAAAAGGAGATTGGCAAGATATTTGAGATTGCGTATCACTGAAATTTTGTTACCTTCTTTACAAATTAAATTGATATATGTTTAATTATCTTACTGAAGTATGATATCTTAGAGGAAGAACATTTTACAAAGGCAATTTTTTTCATAAAGCATATAAGAATAAAGCATATTTAAAAATTAAAAACAATGAGGTAGAAAAATTAAAGCAAATAACAAAAAGAATGAGGTAGCACAATAAAAATTACTACTTACAATTATTTTGTTATTATAGAAACTATTCACTTGACAAATTCTATCATTTTCTTCCTGGATGCCAGTTTCAAGCTTTTCTATATCAAAATGAGTATTCAACCACTCTTGCAAAAACTGGGTCATTTCTTTCCTGTTATTTAGTACTTCTTGAAATTCAGTCTTTATGTTGAGGAAGTCACTTTCTGAAAAATCTTTGAGAATTTCCTGTGTGAAAAGAATGGAACAACCTGAACAATCAGGAAAGTCTGTATCGAAATATCATATACACCTCATGAAAAGGGGAAAATCCCTCACTGAACCCTTACTCTTGTTAATGTTTTTTAGTAAGAAAAATAATTCTAACTTGAAACTTTATTCTAGTTATTTACATAATAAAATTTTGGCAGTACAGGCTATGTCACAGAGGCACTTCTTCAAAATTCTACCTCTTAAAATCTGTCAAAATTTTAAGTCTGGGACTCATAACAGTATTAGAAGTGCTTCTGGATGTAGTGTTTCTAGGCATAAAGCAGGCCTTACATGTGGACTGGGAAATGGACACCAGCCTCACATTGCTGGGGAGAGCAAGAAACTCCATGTAGACCTGTTGCAACACAAGTTTCTGATTCGCATTCCCATTTGTGGGAAGTTTTGGAAAGTACTGGAAACTTATTCTGCCAATGTTAAATCTGTTTTTCTGTATCTGTGGAGGCCTGAAAGGCGGCCAGGCCATTACTCAGCATTCTTTACATCTGGCCAGCAGTCCACTGCAACTTATTTTCCATTTCTGATAAATGAAAAATCACTCTAAGCAACATGAAAAGGTACTTTTCTACTTGACAAAAAGACTTAAAATAGATTTAAATCCAGTTTAAGTTATACCTCAATATGTAGATCCAAATTCTGGTTCAATATCAGATCCCTTGATTCTTTGGATGATACATCACAATCTTGTTGAAGGTGCTGTATTTGAATTAGCAGTTCATTTTGCTTTTCCACTTCATCAATAAAATCCATTTCATATTTATTGACTGATTCATGATGTTCTTCCTTTATTTTTGTGACATGGCTTAACACATACTTGAAGAAATTTAAACAAATTGGGAAATGAAACTTTTATCATATTTAGAGGAAGTTTTAAACTCTTGGGATGTGAGGTGGGATGCTATCCCCTGTTTACCTATATTCTCCGATAAGAGAGGAAGAAGGATGGAGCCTCTTTTTCTCCAAATTTCTTCCCAGTATCTCGGGAGACTTGGTTAACCAATAAGATGGGCATGACATATGTCAAGACTTCCTGGTCATACATATTTAGATGTCTGGCTTCAAGGTGACAATAATTTGAATGCTATATGTTCCATGGATTTCATGAATAAGTTCTGCACATCTGATTGCCAGTATTTGTGAGAGGATATCAGACTGAAGGGCAGATAACTCCACCCTATTTCCTCAACCTCCACCATTTTTCAGCTTCTTATAATCTGGCCTCTTCCCTCACCACTCAGCTAAAACTGCACTAACAAAGGTCACCAATAAGCTCTACTATCAGCAAATTGAGGTGATAGTTTCAGTCCATATTCTGGTTCTCTGTAGCCTTTGTCACTCTTGACAACATCTTTAACATATTCTCTTCTACTGACATGAGTGATACCACTTTTACTTGGTTCTCTCTTGTCTTTTCTCTCTCAAACCCATGGGATATCCCCTTTTCTGCTACTGTCTCTTGAGCATTTATCTTGCTTCTCTTCATTTTTCCTTTAACTCAGTTAATGAGACCACTATCCACACACCTGGCTAAGCCCTAATCCTGGGACTCAACCTAAACTTCTCTCCCTCTCCACCACTATCAATCACATGGACCTACCATTTTAAATTGCTAAATGTTAACTTCAATCCATTTCTTCCTCTCCACCCCAAAGACTGCTTCTCTAGTAGTCTAGTCACCCATGCCTCATCTGGACCACTGGAAAAGCTTCTTATCTGTTCTGTCTGCCACTAGGCTTATCCTCCTTAAACCCATTTGTTCTTCACACTGTAGTGAAGTACCTAAAATAGTAATCCGATCATGTTATTCCCAGCACTTAAAACTGTCTAATGATTCCCCATAATCTACAAAATAAACTGCAAGCTTTAAGGCTTTGACCCCGGCTTCCACTATAGTTTCATCTTCTAAAACATTTTTATCTGCTATTTCCTACAACCTGTACATACTTCTATCACTGCATTTATTGCCTGTGTTTATGTGTGTCTCTCACTAGACTATAAGGTATTTAAGATGTTACTCTGCTTCTTAAGCACCTTGGCAGAGTGTGTGGACCCATGGGCAGAGTTCGGGGTTTGCTGAATAATCAGGTACTAGGTGCAATGAGGATCTTGTACATGCCACTCACTAATTCATGTAATGCATAATTTGGTAGTAATAACACTAATAGCAAATATGTTAACTCCCAAAGTAGGTCAATTCACAAATATACCGAAATCTATAACTGAAATTTAGAAGGTTATTTGCAAGGATATTACTAAAAAAGGGGTACCTTAAGTTTCTTTGTGATTCTAAGAAATTCCATGGAACATCTTTGATTTGCAGTGAGAAGTTTTTGAATTTGTTTGATTTGTGGATATGGAAGTGAGAGGTTTGCTTTTATTCTATTTGAAAGCTCCTTTTGGGTTTCAATTTCTTTCTCCAAGTCAGAAGACAATCTGTTCAGGCACTCATAGTGATTAGCCATCTCTGAGTATCTCTTTAGAAGCTCCTAAATAAAATTAGAATTCATACAATTTAACAATTCATTCTAGCAATTTAATAAATAATCTCAGCCTTAGAAGTGTAACAAAAACTTAGATTAAACAGTTACAAAATCTTGATACTGAATACCAAATTCACTTCTAGAAAAGCTGGGCTAAATTATCCTCCCACATAGGAGTATCCTGCCTTAACACAATCTTGGCAGAATGAAATAATTAAAAAAGAAAAGAAAAGTCAAACAATCCCACAAGACCTGAATTTGGATGAATAATTAGTAACTCACTGTTATTTTAATTTGCAGCCTTCTATGATCTATTATTACTTCACACCCTCCGTTACTAAACTCTCTACTCCAGTGCCGCCACGATATTATATTGCTCTCATCCAACTAGTACTTTTGAGGTTCTCCCTTCACAGGCTCCTGTTTGTTTCCTCTGAATCTTCCCCTCAAGTTCATGGTCTTCAGGCCTTGTCTGAGGCTCACTGCTATTCTCATTCTATAGTCTCTTCTATTTTGAATCCAGCTACTTCTAAGCTTTCACACAATATCTTATTCCTATGCTGACAACTTCCAAATCCACTACTCCACAGAACCCTATAAACAGCTCTAACATTACAATAAAGACACTGCTTTAGAAATATGTCTTAAATTGGCTTCTTGCCCTGAATCTTGAGTGACATGGATTGCATTTTATCCACTTCCACAATGCCTCACCTGGTGTTGACCATTGGGATGACCTCAATAAATGCTGGTTGAATGAATGAAACTGAACTTTTTACTTTTTTAAAAAACTCTAATCAAGCATTTTAATTTCTTCTTGTATGAACATTTATTTTATATCCTTTACTTATTTCTCTATTGCTATCTTCATAGAAGTTTTCTTACTGATTTACTTGCACTATCCATACAATTATGGGTATTAGCTCATTGTAATATTTGTGGCCTGTATTTTTCCCAGTGTATATTCTTTTAAATTTGGTTGATGAGGCTTTTAATGCATAAGTTTTAAATTTATATGTAGTTGAATGTATTGATAAATTCTTTTGTAATTTCTGATTTTTACATACTACTTCTTCATCCAGAGATGAGGTAAATATTTACCTACATTTCTCTTTTTTGCTTCAGTTAAAAAAGTTATTGATGAATCCCTTTTGAATATATTTTGGTGTCTAGTGGTATTTTGGCCTGATTTTCTTCTAAGAACTATTTTTCCCAACACTGTCTATTGATTAATCTAATTCAGCCATCCCAGTAGGTATGTGACACCTTCTTTCTTTTGTTCTGCTAATATATATATACACACACACACACACACACTATAGTCAGCCTTGAGTTATCCATTGGTCAACTGATGTATAGTTTATTCTAATATAAGTATCTCATTATTTTAATTACTGTTCCTTTAAAAAACTCTTTAACATCTACTCAAGCAAGAATATCAGTGATCTGAATGAGCACTGACAAAGTCTAAAGAGAAATATGAGGAAATTCACCTAGTATGTATTGTGGCTCAAGGCTGAATGTTGGCTTCTGTTTACAGATGGCAGAGTAAGTTAGCAGATAAAACAGTGATTAAGGATGAAACTGGCTGGAGGTGTGGGAAAATGATGTTGGAGTAGGAAGGCAGGGCTCAGCTCACTTACAAAAACAACAGAGGAAGAGCCAAAAGCTGTCTGAGGGATCTGCTTTGGGGGTCAACAGACCAGGACAGTGCTGCGCAGCCCCCAGGAGGGCGAGGGAGAGAAAGAAAGAACCTGAAACGACAACTGTGAGTTACTAAACCTCCGCGGTGGCCAGGAAGGGCACCCATTGCCACCTTCAAGGCATTAAGCTGGGATAAAATCCCTGGTTCACTGCAGCTGACTAAGAGGCGAATAGACATCTTCCTCCCTGGGAAAAGGGAGGATGTTGCAGAGGGCAGAGAGTGGTTTCTCTTCAGTGAATTTGGCTAGCAGAGCCAGCTTTGAATCTCGGCTCTGGCCAGACCAGAAACATTGGAACACCGAGACTGAAAGACTTCCGTGGAAAGGTTCGCTGATGAGTGCCATCTGCTGGCCCGCTGGGAAACTGCAAGAGAAAAACTACTTCTAGGTCTCTTTAACCTGAACTCCTGGGAGAAAATTTGCGCCCCATTAGGGTGTCCTGGCCTGATTTTGATAACTTAAGCTGGACAATTTTAAAAATTCAGAAGAAGTTGAACCAAAAATCAAAGAAGAGCCGTGAAAAAACAAAAAACACTAGGCAAGAGAGAGAAATTGACCAACAGAGTAAATTCACCAACATATTCAGATGCTTAGGCATCAGCAAAAAACAAACAAACAAAAAAACAAGGCATACTAAGAAACAGGAAGGGATGGCCCAAACCAAATATCCTGATGAGATATAGAATTTAAGACAACTAATCAATGATAATTACACAAATCTCCTAAATCAATTCAAAGAATTGAAGGAAAATATAACTAGAGATAAAGGACATAAAGAAGACAATGCTGATGTCCACTCCACCTCCAAGTGAGAGGGGGCTTATATCTCATGGATAAGATGGATGGGATGATCCTGCCTGCAGCTGCAGACTCTCTCTATTCCCTGGGATGGCCATTGTCCATCATCATCTCTCCACCAGGTGTCTAGTGAGTCCACTGAGGGATTGGAAAGAGCTATGGACTAGAGTGGACCTACTGGTATTCTGTTACAGACATATTGTGATTCACGCAATGGAAGTAATTACAACATTAATGTGGAGCCAGTGGCCACTGGACGCTTTAGGGGCAGGGAGAGGCAAAAGCAGTTGTAATACAGGGGCTTTTTCGGGACTTGGAAATTATCCTGAGTGACATTGCAATAACAGATGTAGGCCATTTTATATCATCATATAACATGCAGAACTGTGTGTGAGAGAGTGTGGTATACAGTGTGAACTATGGTCCATGCTTAGTGGCAAAGCCCCAAGATGTGTATATCTATTGCAGGTGATGTTCCACACTAATGAAGGATGTTTATGTGGGAGGTTGTGGGAGGTTGTGGGAGGAGTGGGAGGTAGGGCATATGGGAATCCCTACAATTTTTGTGTAACATTTATGTAATCTAAGTATCTTTTAAAAAATAAAAAAAAATAATATATGTATATATATATAAAAGACAATGGGTAAGCATAAAGAACAATTTGAAAGCCTGCAAAGAAAAGTAACAGAGTTTATGGGAATGAAAAGCCTGCAAAGAAAAGTAACAGAGTTTATGGGAATGAAAAACCAGATAAAGGGATGATATTAAAAATACATTAGAGTCACACAACAGCAGATTTGAATTGCTTGAAAACAGAATTAGTGATATCGAGGATAGAACACCTGAACTTGAAAAGACAGGAGAACAAAAAGAGAAAAAAATGGAACAGGGTCTCAGAGAACTGAATGACAATATGAAATGCACAAGCATATGTGTTATTGGTGTCTGAGAAGGGGATGAGAATAGAAAAGGGGCAGAAAAAATATTTGAGGAAATAATACTGAAAACTTCCCACCTCTTAGGAAAGACATAAATATCAATATCAATATCCAAAGAAGGACAATCCACCCCAAACAGAATAAATCCAAATAGACCTACCCTGAGACACTGACTATTCAGAATGACAAATATAAGAGATAAAGAGAAGATTCTGAAAGCAGCAAGCATACTATGTATGCTTTTTACATACAAGGGAACCTCAATAAGATAATGCCGGCCTCTCATCAGAAACCATGGAAGTGAGAAGACAGTGGTATGATGTATTTAAGGTACTGAAGGAGAAAACTGCTTGCCAAGAATTCTGTATCCAGCAAAACTGTCCTTCAAAAATGAGGGTGAGTTTAAACGTCCTCACAGCAAACAAAAACTGAGGGAGTATGTTACCAAAGCCCAGAATTATAAGAGATACTAAAGGAAATGCTGTAGCCTGACAGGAAAAAACTACGTGAAAGACTTGGAGGAAAGTGTAGAAATGAAGATTAGGAAAGGTAAATTAAAAAGTAAAAAGACAAAAGTAAGATATGACAATGGAAGGCCAAAGGATAAAATGAACAAAGTAAGTAATGCCTTTATAGTAATAACACTGAATGTTAATGGCTTGAATTCCCCAATCAAAAGATATAGACTGATAGAATGGATAAAAGAGACATTTATATACTGTTTACAAGAGACTCATCTCAGACGTAAGAGGATAACCAGGTTGAAAGTGAAAGGTTGGAAAAGATATTCCACGCAAATAGTAACCAAAAGATTTGGAGTAGCAATACTAATATCGGACAAAATAGATTTTAAATATAATACTGTTATAAGGGATGAAGAAGGTCATTATATATTAATAAAAGGGGCAATTTACCAAGAAGAAATAGCTATAATAAATATTTATGCACCTAACCTGGGTTCCCCAAGATACATAAGGTACACACTGGCAAAACTGAAGGGAGTAATAGACATCTCTACAATAACAGTTAGAGACTTCAATACATCACTCTCACCACGGATAGAACATCTGGACAGAAGATAAACAGCTTGAATAATATGATAAATGAAGTAGACCTAAAAGACACTTATAAAGCATTACACCCCGAAACAGCAGGATATATATTCTTTTCAAGCACTCATGGCTCCTTTTCCTGGACAGACCACATGCTGGATTATAAGACAGGTCTCAATAAATTTGAAAGATTGAAATTATACAACACACTTTCTTGGATAATAATGGAATGAACTGGAAATCAATAATAGATGGAAGAAATAGAAGACCTCAACAAACCAATCACAAGTAAAGAGATTGAAACAGTCATCAAAAACTTCCCAAAGATGAAAAGCCCAGGATCAGATGGCTTCATAGGTGAATTCTACCAATTATTCAAAGATGATCTAATACCAATCTTTCTCAAGCTCTTCCAAAACAGGAAAGAATGCTGCCAAACCATTCTATGAAGCTAACATCACCCTAATACCAAAAACCAGATAAAGATACTATGAAAAAAAGAAATTACAGACTAATTTCTCTAATGAATATAGACACAAAAATCCTCAACAAAATACTTGCCAGCTGAATCCAAAAGCACATTAAAAGAATTATACACCATGATCAACTGAGTTTTATCCCAGGTGTGCAAGGATTTTTCAACACAAGAAAATCAATTACTGTAATAAAACACAATAAATTGAAGAAGAAAAATTACGCTATCATCCCCATTGACGCAGAAAAGGCATTTGACAAAACACAGCATTCTTTCTTGATAAACACTCCAAAAGATAGGAATAATGGGAATCTTTCTCAATACGGTAAAGTGCATATATGGAAAACCGCTGCACTCAGTGGTCAAAGACTGAAAGTTTTCCCGCTGAGATAAGGAACAAGACAAGGATGCTCAGTGTCACCATTGTTATTCAATATTGTGCGAGAAGTTCTAGCTAGAGCAATTAGACTAAAGAAATAAAAGGTACTCCAAATAGGAAAGGAAGAAGTAACACTTTTGCTATTTGCTGATGATATGATCCTATATCTAGAAAATCCTGAAAAACCCACAACTAAGCTACTAGAATATATGAGTTCAGCAAAGTGGCGAGATACAAGATTAATATGCAAAAATCAGTAGCATTTCTGTTCACTACTTATGAGCAATCTGAGGAGGAAATCAGAAAAAACATTCCATTTATACCAGCGGCAAAAAGAATCAAATATTTAGGAATAAACTTAACTAAGGACAAAAGTTCCTATATTCAGAAAACTACAAAACATTGTTAAAAGAAACCAAAGAATAATTAAATAAATGGAAGGACATTCTGTGTTCATGGACTGTTAAGACTAAATATTGTTAAAATGTCAATTCAACTCAAACTGATTTACAGATTCAATGCAATCCCAATAAAAATCTCAGTCTTCTGTGCAGAAATGGAAAAGCCAACAATCAAATTTATTTGGAAGGGTAAGGGGCCCTGAATAACCAAAAATGTCTTAAAAAAGAAGGAAGTTGGAGGACTCTCACTTCCTGACTTTAAAGCATATTACTTAGCTGCAGTGGTAAAAACAGCATGGTACCAGTATAAAGATAGATAGACTGACCAATGGAACCAAATTAAGAACTCAGAAGTAGACCCTCACATCTATGGTAAAGTGATTTTTGACAAGGCTGTTAAGCCCACCCAGCTGAGCCAGAACAGTCTAGTCAATAAATGGTGCTGGGAAAACTGGATGTTCATATCCAAAAGAAAGAAAGAGAACCCCTTTCTCAAACCATATACAAAAATTAACTCAAAATGGATCACGGACCTATATATAGAGCTACAACCATAAAGCTCCTAGAAGAAAATGTAGGAAAACATCTTCACAATCTTGTTGTAGGCGTAGTTTCTTAAACCTCACACCCAAAGTATGGGCAACAAAAGAAAAAATAGGTAAATGGGACCCCCTCAAAAATAAACACTTTTGTGCTTCAAAAGACTTTGTCAAGAGGCAGCCTACTCAATGGGAGAAAATATTTGGAAACCACGTATCCGATAAAGGTTTGCTATCCATGTTATATAAAGAGATCATACAACTCAACGATAAAAAGACAAACCACCCAATTAAAAAATGGGCAAAAACTTGAATAGGCATTCTCCAAAGAGGAAATACAAATGGCCCAAAAGCACATGAAAAAATTCTCAACATCACTAGCTACTAGGGAAATGCAGATCAAAACTACAACGAGATACCATTTCACACCTTATAGAATGGCCATTATTAAAAAAAAAACCAAACAAACAGAAAACTACAAATGCTGGAAAGGATGTGGAGAAACAGGTACACTCATTCACTGTTGGTGGGAATGTAGAATGGTAGAGCCTCTGGGAAAACAGTTTGGCAATAACTCAAGAAGCCGAATATAGAACTGCTGTATGATCCAGCAATCCCATTACTACGAATATATTCAGAAGAACTGAAATCAAGGACGTGAACTGACATTTGCACACTGATGTTCATAGCAGCATTATTCACAATTGCTAAAATATAGAACCAATCCAAGTGTCCATCAACTGATGAATGGTTAACAAAGTGTGGTATATACACACAATGTAATACTTTTCAGCTGTAAGAAGAAATGAAATCAATATGCATATGACAAAATGGATGAACTTAGAGGATATTATGTTGAGTGAAATAAGCTAGACACAAAAGGACAAATACTGTATGTTCTTAGTACTATGAACTAATTATGATGAGTAAACTCATGGAGATAAACTCAAGAGTGTAGGTTACTAGGAAATAGAAGGTGGGTTGAGAATGGAAAATGATACTTAATGTATGTAGCATTATTAATAAGGCTAATTGTATAAGTGTGGAAATAAAGAGTTGAGAATAACACTTAATGAGTATAACTAAAGCTGCTGATTTATAAATGTGATTGTGCTGAAATGAGTAGTATATGGAAGTAAATGTCAATTGAAAGGAAACTAGAGAATAATCTAGGTGGTGTGTAACAGTGATTTTGGTGACAGATGAAAACTGTGGTTAATAGTATAAATATAATAATGGTCTTTTTTTACAAAGTGCTAAGAATATGGTGATACATGGGAAAATTACAAGTAATGTAACTTATGGACAATAGTTAACAGTAATATTGTAATATTTTGCAGCAATGGCAAGAAGCTATTTTTCCAACACTAAGGGACAACAATAGGGGAGTATAAGAGGGTATGGGATTTTTCCTTTTGGAGTAATGAAAATGTTCTAAAATTGACTGAGGTGATGTCAGCACAACTCTGTGATGTCAATGAGAGCCACTGAGTGTACACTTTGAATAGATTCTACAAAGTATGGGACTGTATAACACAGGGAATCCAGTGGTGGATGATGGACTATGGATAATAGGACAAATATGAGAACATCTTCTCCTGGATGATAACAAATAAATAATAGTAATATAGGTTGTTAATAATTCAGAGCATTGGGGGATATATACACCAAATGTAAGAAATGGGCTATAGTTAGTAGTTATAATTTGACAATGCTTTTTTCATAATTTGTATACATTCATTATTTATATATATTCATGTATGAACGATATACTTCAATAAAATTTTATACAAAAATAGTTAGAGCTCAGGTTCAAGCACTGCCACTTACTAACTGGAGTAGTCACTGAATTGTTTTCTCAACTGCAAAACAAAGACTAAAAACAATTACCACAAAGAGTTTGAGGAAATCAAGTAAAGTATCTATATATACAGATATACGTAGTTTATAAAGTATACATAAACATTTATTATTATTACTTGAGGAATTGTATTTCTAAAATATGTTTCTATACCCAAGTTTTAAAAGTAGTCAGATTTGGGTCAAATCCTGATTCTACCAATTTATTAGTTGTGTGACCTTGGGCAGATGCTAAACTTCTTCTCTGAGTCTCAGTTTCCTTCTATATACATAAAACTTCTCTCATGAGGTAAAGCAACCGGCACAGTGCCTGGCATCTGGGAGGTACTCAATGAACCTGGGCCTGTAAGTTCAGAGAAGTAGACACCAGGCAGGTGAAGCACTGGTCCAGGCACAGGTGGAAGAACATGTTAAGTTCAAATTGCTACAATAGTGTAATAAGTAACATGTTTAGTACAGGTTGCTAAATGCTAGCATAAGAGGCTGCTGACAACAATGAGCTCCCTTTTTTAGATAAGTTAAGAAAAAGGTAGATGTTCATTAATCTGGATATTGGAAGAGGGGATTCCTGCCTTAGGTCTCAGGACAAATCACATTACAGAATGGAGTGGCACAGTATAGTCATTCAGTTGCACTATATATAGAGAGAGACAGAGAGTGCTGATTTCTGTCAGGCCCTCTCCTTAGGAATCTTGTACTCTTACAGGGCAACAGCAAATCCTGCTGGTTTTACCCTCAATATGTATTCAGAATCCAAACTCTTCTCACTACCTCCACTGCTGCCACTCTGTGCCAAGCCACCATCATCCCTGCCTGGATTATTGTCATCAGCCTTTTAAATGGCCTTCCTGCTTCCACTCTACTTTCAACACAATAACCAGAGTCAGTCCTTTTAATTAAAAGGCCCTATAGCCTGCCTCCACCCCCTTCACTCTCTGACCTCATTTCTTAGCTTTCCCTCTTCTTGATGATCCTTGAACCTGACACGCAGGCTCCTGCCTCAGGAGCTTGGTACTTGCTGTTCCCTCTGCCTATAATGTTCTTCCTCCAGATTCCTCGGCCTGGTCCTGCATCTCTTTCAGGTATCTGCTCAAATATCACCTTTCCAGTGAGGCCTTAAAATCGCAATACCCCACAGTTTTGAGTGTGAATGTATGTATATATACACACATATACATACCCATAATAGATTATAAAATTTAGAAAAATAGTAAGCACACTCTATTCCTTCCAGGGAGGTTCCTTTGATTCCATTTTAGGCTTCAGAAAGCCATTGGGAAGAGGAGAAACATTCATTAATAGTTTTAACAAGGGGCACTTACTTTGATCCTAAAGCACTTTTCCCTCAGGCTTTCTGTAAGGAGCTGCTTCCCATCATATCGTAACCTTTTTTCATATGTTAGTACCTCTCTGTGGTTCTGTTGGTCCTGCTTTGGTACGAAGAAAAAAAAATAGGGCTTGAGCTATATCTACATTCACTCATAATGTCTTATACTTTTTTGGTTACATTTTTGACATCAAGTTTCAATAACGGAATAAAAATATTATGCTTGTAACTCTCGAACAATGGTTAAAATGATCAGAAAATGAATAATAGCACCATTAAGTAAGTGACTTCAATACATTGAGGAGAAAAGTGGAAGAACCACTTTTTTGGCTTCATAACCAAATTAGTATACATTCATTCTGGTTCCTACTCTTCCAAATTTCTGCATTAGAATTATTGCTGCCAACTAAATATACCAGCATTGCCACCTGTACTATATGGTGTTCCAAGTCCTTTTCATATATTCTTCCAAAGATTCTGGCACAGAAAATTCACATCCTGCTTACATTTTCCACTTCTTCTTTAAAATATACAAAACAAAACCAAACAAAAAAACCCTCTACTTGTTTATCTTGTTCACTGTAGTACATAGAAGAAGGCCTAATTGTTCAATAAATAGTTGTTCAATGAATTAAATCTCTTTAAAAGTTTAGTTAGAGCCAAGATAAAGATGATTCCCAAGTGTCTGTTGCTTTTTTTTGAGAGTATAAATGATACTTTCTACTTTCTTGTTTATTAATTATTGGAATATGGGAATGAAAAATTTTTTTTTATAGATTTAGTTCATACAATCTTTTATATGTCAGAATTTTCTGTTGCATTTTTAAGGATTCAATCAGGTTTTAAAAGATACATGAGTCTGAATATATGCAAATAATGTTATTAGAAGAACTCATGTTTTAATATTCATCTTGCCTTTTTCTTTCTAACTTCATGAACGAAAGTCACATATCTAGGACTATCATGTAGAGGTAGAGAAATGGGTCTATTTAGGTTCAATCCTTGATATAAATAAACTTTTAAGGAAAATAAAGTAGTCTGCTTTGTTTATAAATCTTTACTTAAAAATAAAGAATAAAATGGTATTTTCTGGAAAAAAAAATTTTTTTTTTGGCATCTTTTAAAAATGTATTCTCTACATGTGTGAGAAATTACAACAGTTTTCCTGTATCCTTTACTGGATAAATTTCCAGTAGAAATTTTTCTAGAATAACAAAAAAAGACTCTTTATAAAAAAGTGTGTCTTCTAGTTACTAGATAGGGGAAAACTCTGAACTCATTCTAACTATAATTTCTCTCAAAGTTTCTCTGAACTGGCCTTTCTCCATTTTCAGAGACTCTTTACTCCTTAGCTCATCACTTTCCTTAGCTACAATTCTTATTTCTTCAAGGCTTTCATGAAGTTTCCTAGTCAAGTGCAAGTTTTCCATTTCCACACTTTGCATAGATAAATTTTGGGCCTCCAATTGCTTCTTTAATTGCTCCATTTCATTCTTTTTTTTACTGAGTTCTATTAACATTGTTCATTTTAAGAAGTTGAAGCTCTTTTTTCTGAAGTTCTTGGATCTTGAGGTAATTATAAAAACAAGTTAGAATGCAAACAATTTCTTCAAGGAAGGAAAACAGTGTTTGTTATATATGTATATCTATACATCTAACCTATATCCATACCCTTTCTCATTCTACAAATAATATTAGACACAGTTACTCCCTTAAGAAAAACAAAACAACACATACCGTTTTCTGTAATTCATCTTTTGATTTATCTAAATCCTTTTGAATATTTGAAATTTGAGTTGTCCTTTCTGAAACTTTCTCTCTGAATTTATCAATAGTTTCTTGGTGTTCTTTCAAACACATGGGAGCAACTTTTAATTCTTGTTGTGTTTCCAGATCCTTTATTAGAAGACATTGAGAAATGTGATGATATAATGAATGGCACATCACTTTTTCTTAACAATTAAACAGTTTAAGTAAAATTTGTAAAATTACATCCTCATAGTTAAAAACCACCACCACACCAACCTCAAGAATCAAAACAGTATAGAAGGATATAGAGAAAAGCCTCCTGTCCTCAGCCTTGCTGCGTCTCCCCCCTCTCACCTTCCCCCAGGCCTTGCTCCCTGATGTCTCTTGCTTTTCTCTCCTCATATTGCCTGGACATGCTTCTAAATCAAGAATCACATAAAGAGCACACAAATTTTTATGCTCAGTATTCTCTTATACAGATAAACTGCACTTAGCCAATGCCTTTTTGGTGGACACTTGGATTGCTGCTAGATTTTGGTCACCACAAACAATGCTGCATGAACTTTGTATTTTCCCTCAAATGTATGACTGGATTCCTAGAAGTGGAATTGTTTGTAGCAGATGTATATAAGTTGATACATTTTTAAAAAGACATCATCAAAGTGTCTCTCTAAAATGTTACAACATGTTATATTCTCACCAACAGTATCATCTATTTTCAAAGAAGGGAGCAATCTTGTATTCACAACATCCTATGTATGTTTACTGCACAGGAAGAAAGAGCACAACTCACTCTAGTTGCGGTTTCCTGTAGCTTTTCCTTGAGTTGATCTCTCTCCAGTTTGAGTGTCTCTTCCACTTTCCTTAGATTATCTCTTTCTTTCATTACAGATTTCATTTCTTCAAGGTTTTCATGAAGTTTCTGAGCCAAATTTAAGTTCTCCATTTCTATTTTATCCAGAGTTAAACTTTGGGCCTTGAATTGCTTCTTCAGCCGCTCTATTTCAAACATATTTTTCTGTGCCTCACTTACATCTTCTTGTAACATAACAAGTTGATGTTCATTTGCCTTAAGTTCTTGGATCTTAAGATAATCATAAAATAACATATTAAAATACAAACTTTTATTTTTAGAGAAGGATAAAGAGTTTCTAAAATGATTCAACAATAGCCTTCCCATATCATTCATTAATAAGGATATACTTAGTATACGTCTACTAATGATTTATTTTGAGGTATAATACATATCAAGTACACTAATCTTAAGTGTTTAGGTCATTTTTCTTGATATGTGTACTTCTATGTAACTGTAACACAGATAAAGATATAGAAAATTTCTAGTACCCAAGAAGTTCCCTGTGTGCCCCTTTCTAATCTAACTCCTGCCAAGATGTAACTGTTAGTTGGACCTTTAGCAATTTAGATAAGTTTTGCTTGCTTTTGAACTTTATATAAATGGAATCCTATAGCATGTACTCTCATGCCTGGTTTTCACTCAAAGCAATATCTATGAAATTCATCTGAGTTGTTTGTTGTATATCCCAGTAAGCTGTTCTTTTATTTATTATTCTACAGTATTAGATTGTATGAATAAATCACAATGTATCCCTTCTCCTTTTGATGGCAATTTTTGTTGTTTTCAGCTTTTTGTTATTATGAGTAAAAAGCTGTTATGAACATTCTTGTACATGTCATTTGTGAAAGTATATAGTCTTTTTTTTTTTTTCTTCTCTTAGGTGCATAAGGTAGGCATATGCTTAGCTTTAGTAAAAACTGACAAGCTGTTTTCCAATGCAGCTGGAACCATTTTACATCCCCAAAAGATTTTAGGCACAAATAAAACAGATACCCATTCAAATAAACATCTCCTCCCACCCCAAACATACCTTTTCTTCTAATTTAGCATTTGAATTTTCTAAATCCATTTGCATATTTGATATTTCATCTGTCTTCTCAGAAACAAGCCTTTCAAGTTTATTAATAGTTTCCTGGTGTTCTTTCAGTTGCGAGTGAAAAATTTTTAGTTCTTCTTGTTTTCTCAGATCCTTTATTAGTAGAGAAATTTTAAAGTGACATGCACTGAACTATAAGCCTTCATGTAAACTAATACTTTTTAAATGAAGTGATAGTTTCTCTTAGTAAAAGTAATAAAACTTTTATTTCTTTCTTTACATCTTTATTGTTAGAAAGTTACAGGGTTTCCCTTCTCTGTCTTCACCTCCCCACACCCTAATCCTACATTCCAGAGGTAAACACATTCTATACATACTGTTCTACAGCTTGCTTCCAAATAAAGACATTCAAATCTATTTTTCTTTTTATTTACTGTGTTGCATAGTATTGAGATATTATGTATAATTACCCAGTCTCTTTCTGATGAATATTTAGATTGTTTCCCACTTTTTATTATACAGCTATAGTGAACAACCTTGTGGTGTACAAATATGTGTATGTGTGTAATTTTTCTCTATCTTAACAATTGTGTCAATATATGAGTAGGATAAAGTCTGTAAGGAGAATGCTGGACACAGAATTTAAATTTTTTAAGAACAATACAAAATTCTCCCCCTAAAAGGCTATATTATATATTAGTTCACATCACGCCAACACTACCACTCATTTTCAAAGAAAATTCTTCTAAGAAAAATAACACATTTAGTAGCTAGGAAGAGGAATAAGCATAACTTACTTTAGCTTCTGTTTCTCTAAGGCTTTCTCTGAGCTGGTCTCGCTCCATTTTGAGGGCTTCCTCTACTCTTCTTAGGTTGTCACTTTCCTTAGTAACGTATTTCATTTCTTCAAGGTTTTCATGAAGTTTCTCAGTCAATTTTAACTTTTCCACTTCTATACTATCCAGAGTTGAGTTCTGGGTCTCCAACTCCTTCTTCAGTTGCTCTATTTGATACATATTTTCCCTGAGATCATTTTTTACCTCAAGAAGTTCATGTTCTTTTTCCTGAAGTTCTTGAATCTTCCATAAAACACAAGTTAGAATACAGATAGATTTAGATAAAATCATAAATAGTAGTTTCTAAGTTGAGTAAATTTTAATTTGTCTTAATTGTAGGCTAATTCATAACCCATTTTCATTACACAAAAGACTTGATTCAAACGCTCAGTTACTCAGATAACAACTTAAAAAAAATTACCTGTGCTTTTAAGGCAGCATTTGAGTTTTCTAAATCTATCTGCATATTTGATAGTTCATCTGATTTCTCTGAAATAATTCCTCTGAGTTTATCAATGGTTTCTTCGTGCTCTTTCAGATGCATGTGAGCAACTTTTAGTTCTTCTTGTTTTTTCAGATCCTTTAGTATTAGAGAAATTTTAAGAAAATTGACACATCATAGACCTATCATTCATATTCTTTAGTATCTTAATGTAAAAACCATAAAAACAATACATTCAGAGTACTACAATTCAAATAGTATAGGAAGGTAGAAACTAAGAAGCAAAAAGTGCTCTCTGTTCTCAGGCCTCCCTCTTCTCGCCTTAACCTCTTTTAGATAGAGACATATTCTATATTTACTACTCTGCAACTTATCTTTTTCCCTAAGAGAACCTTAAATCATACTATAGCTCTACTTCATTTTTTATTGGTGGTATTAGCATTCCATGGTCTGAATGTGTTGCATTTTTTTTTCCCCCCCCCCCTGAGGTACTGGGACTGGGGATTAAAGCTGGGCCCTTGTATGTGGGAAGCCAGTGCTCAACCACTGAGCCACATTGGGTCCCATGTTGCACTTTTTAACAAGTCCCCTACTAACGGACAGCTAGAATTTTCCTGGTTTTTTTTGTGTGTGTTTATTTTGCTATTGAAACTTGCTGCAAATGAATATCTCTTTACAATTATCTTTGCACATATATGCTAATGTGTGCAGGATAAATAACTACAACTGGACTTTTAAGGTCAATGAATAAATTTATTGAAAGATTTGGAAGATATCACCACATATTCTCCCTCTAATCTCCCCCAGTGTTGACCAATTTACACTCTCACGAATCCTATTGCCCATTTTCAAAGGGTATCTGTTCTTTTAGGATACAATGTCATATTTACTAGATGAGCAAAAAGTGACTACTCACTCTAATAACAGTTTCTCTTAGGTTTTCGTTGAGCTGGTCTCTCTCTACTTTGAGAGTCTCCTCTACACTCCTAAGGCTATCTCTTTCTTCTGTTACAGATCTCATTTCTTCAAGGTTTTCACGGAGTCTCTGAGTCAACCTTACATTCTCCATTTCTATATTTTCCAGAGTTGACCTTTGGGCCTCAAATTGCCTCTTCAGTTGTTCCATTTCACACATTTTTTCCTGAGTCTCATTGACATCTTTCATCTTAAAAAGTTCATGTTCTTTTTCCTGAAGTTCTTGGACCTAAGATAAACATAAAATAAGTTAGGATATAGGCAGTTATTAAGAAAAAGGAAGAACACTTATAAGCCAAGGCAACCATCTTAACATTTTAGTCTAATGTATATACTATTTTCTTTCAGAAGGCATATGACAAACACAATAATCAGATGTTATTTTCCTATTTTTAACAAGACTTACCTTTTCCTTGAATTCAGCATCTGAGTTTTCTAAATCTCTCTGAACATTTGCACCTTGTTCTGTCTCCTCTGAAATCTTCCTTGTTGGTGTACTAAGAGTTTTTTGGTGCTCATTTAGAAGAAAAGCAGTTTTTAGTTTCTCTTTTGTTTCAAGTCCCTTTACAATTAGAGGAAAATTAATAAAACTTAATAGTGAACATTATCATTATCTCAATACTATTTTTGTTTATTAAGAAAACATTAGAAGAGGGAAACTTACTTCAGCTACAATTTCTTTAATGTTTTCTTTGAGTTGGTCTCTATCCATTTGAAGGGCCTTCTGCACTGTTTTCAGATCATCTCTTTCCTTAATTATAATTTTTATTTCTTCTTGACTTTCCTGAAGTCTCTCAGTCAAGTTGAGTTTCTCACTTTCTACACTTTGTAGGGTTGAGTCTTTGGCTTTGAGATGATCCTTGAATTGTTTCAGTTCGCTTAATTTTTCCTGAGTCTCACTGATTTCTTTTACATTAAGAAGTTGTTCCTGTTTCTCATGAAGTTCTTGGATCTAAAATAATGACAAAATAACAAGTTAACAATTCTTTTTATATATATATATTTAAAGAAAAAGGACCAGAATGCTTTCCAAAACAATAGAATGCAAACAGTGGTCATTATAATTCAGTTAATCACTTCCCCTAGGTTTCCCTTCACTGTTCCTTAACCCCCAGTTTACCTTTTTTTGTAAATACTCATTGGTTGTTTCTAATTCTTTTTGAATCATTGATATTTCAGTTTCTCTCTGTGAAACATTTACTCTCAGCTTATCAGTATTTTCCTCCTGTTCTTTCAGGTGAAAATGAGCAACTTTAAGTTCCTCTTCAGTTTCCAGGTGCTTTATTATTAGAGAAAATTGTAAGAAATGTATATTAACAGCATAACCATTACACTATAACTCCTTTTTCCAAAGGTTTAGTTCTTAAGAAAGTATTTGTTCACAAAATATTTTTTAAAAATACATGAATGAGAAGGATTAAACTTACTTTAGCTATAATTTCTCCCATATGTTTTTTGAGTTGGTCACTTTCAGATTGAAGATCTTCTTGAAGCCTCTTTAGGTTGTCTCTCTCCTTAGTTATAGATTTCATTTCATCATGACTTTCCTGAAGTCTCTCACACAACTTGAGATTTTCCTTTTCTATCTTCAGTAGTGCTGAATCTTTGGTTTTCAACTGCTCCTTCAATTGTTCCATCTCATTCACCATATTCTTAGTCTCACTGTCTTTTTCTTTCATATTGAAGGATTGTTCTCGTTTGTCTTGAGTCTCTTGGATCTTAAGAGAATCATAAAGCAGTACAGTTGAAATCCAGAGATATTTTTATATTATTTTAGAGGGAAAGAAATCAGGATGCTTTCTAAAATAATCAAGGCAGGATTCAGTAGAGGATTTACACAGATCTTTTCCCACTTTTCCATTATTCAGACATTTAACACTTATTTATTGAAGGCTTATTGTGTTGTCAGCATGATATTAAAAGTTGGAGATAAAATGGTAAATGAGACTTACTCTTTAGGGGGAAAGATAGATTTTATGCCAAAATCTTACCAAACCGAGGTTCCAGGTTCTCCTAGCGTATTAGTGATAAACTAAACTTATTGTGAGAGGTTAGGTAGGGCTTTCTGGAGTATAGAAAGCTTTGGTTGAGATCTGAAGGATGAGTGAGTACTGGTTAGGCAAAGGGGGTATGGAAGTACTCCAGGTAGGGAGACTAGAACAACCAAAAGCCATGGGATAGAGAAAATCCAAAGACTAGCAGTGTTGGAGCACAGTGAACAGGTAGAAGGGTAAGCTGAAATAAGATTAGTGACCAGAGCAAGGGCAAAATGATCCAGGGCTTCATAGGCCAGGATTCTGGTCTTTATTTCAAGAATAACATTAAGCTATTAAAGGGTTTTAAGAAACACACTGACATAATTGGATTTGTATTAGGAAAAGATCACTTTTGCCCAGAATGAGAAGTGGATTAAAGAAGTATGAGCATGAATGTAGAGAAAGCTGTTAGGAGGCTATTGCAGAAACCCAGGGAAAGAAAAGATGGTGGTCTGGGTTAGGGTGGTGGCAATGTGGAGAAAAAGTAGGAAGATTTACAATATGTTTACAGAGATGCACACATATACACACCCATTAAAATCCACAAGGTTTGGTAACTAGATTATGGCATGGACAGGGAGGAAGGGATACTACTAGGGATGATTCCCAGACTTCTGGCTGAAGCAATGAGGAAGACAGTAGTGCCTTATGGGATGTTGGAGGAATAGGTTTAAAAGGAAAATAATAGTGACAGTTCATTTCAGCTTTACCCTTTCCTATAATTCAGCATTGTTTATTCTAAGTTATTTTGAATATTTGAGCAAACAGCTGTCTTCTGTGAAACATTTTCTCTTAGTTTCAATAGTTTCTTAATATTCATGGCACTGAATATGAGCAAGTTTTAGTTATTCTGTTTCTAATCGCTTCATGAGTAAGAGATATTTAAAGAAAATTTGTATTAACATTATAACCACATCACAAATGGCTCCTTTCCCAAAGACATAATTCTTAATGAAACGTTTACTGAATGAATGAAAAGGATGAAACTCACTTTAGCCAAAGTTTCTTTAATGTCTTCTTTCAGCTGATTACATTCAACTTGAAGTGCTTCTTTTGTTGTTTTAAGGTTGTCTCTCTCCTTAGTTATAGATTTTAATTTTTCATGACTTTCATGAAGTTTCTCAATCAATCTGAGCCTTTCCATTTCTATGCTTGCCAATGTTGAATCCTTGGCTTTGGATTGCCCTTCCAATAGCTCCAATTCATCCATTGTTTCCCGAGTCTCACTGACTTCTTTCACATTAGGAGGTAGTTCCTTTTCCTCATGAAGTGCTGGGACCTTGTGACGATTAAGGTTAATATATGGAGATTATTATAAATTTTTTTTTTTTTTTTTTAAGAGAAAATATCAGGATACTTTCCAGAGCAATGGAAGTGATCTTGAACCCTCAGGGCCCATCTTGGATCAAACTCCTATTTATTCATTTTCCTTTGATTCCCACTAAAGCTTTTAAAGACTTTTCTTCAAGTCATATTCTGTCATTACTTTCTCTCTTTCCAGCTTACATCCAGAAGTGGACCATTTTCTAACAGCACCTCAAATCCACCAATCCTTAAACTTTACCATCAAGCTGTTAAGTAAGTCAAGTGCATTGCATGCTTCTTCATTTCTACACTAGTAGAACGCTATAGGAGAAAAATCATAGTAAGGCAGATTATATCCCATAAATTTATGGTTCCCATTCTCAGGTGAGTATGAATACTGCTTCTCAATTTTTCTATGTGTACAGATTAATTTACTTTTCCCATGATGATTAGTAGTACCACTTGACTTTGCACATCATATTTCTGCATTACCAAACTAGAATTTAAGGATTTCAAAAAAATTCTTTTAACATACCCCTACTGGGGGAGAAAGGACTATGCCTTACATTTCCATAGTCAATACCTGGAACATAATAGGCTTTTAAGATAGGTTGGTCCAGTTGTTTTTATGTTTTATTTTCACCATAGCACTTACTATTACCTGAAATTATCTTGTTCATTTGTTTGCTTAATTGCAAGTTACCTCCTTCCATTACATAAGCCCTATGAGCATAGGGGTTTCTTCTATCTTGTATCCTCTGTATTTGCATTATCTAGGACTGTTCCTGGCACAGAAGCACTCAACAATACTTCTCCAGTTGATGAATGAACTAGAACCTAGCCACAAATAACAGTTTTTCTTTCCTCCAAAGGAGAAAAAGGAAGCAAGAAGAAACAAAGGAGGGAAGGAAGAACATAAAACATACCTTTTTCTTGTAATTCAGCATTGTATTTTTCTGCATATTAATAATTTATATATAAATATATAATTTATATTTATAATATTTTTAATTTAAGCTATCTTCTCAGGAATGTTTCTTCTTAGTTCAATAGTTTCTTGGTATTTATTCATATGAACTATGAGCAAATTTTCTTGTTTTTAGGCCCTTTTAGCAAGTGAAATTTAAAGAATATTTATAACATCATCCCAACACTGCCACTCCCTTTCCAATTGGCTCAGTCAAAAAAACAATAGAACAACAAAAACATTTAAAAGATGAAGGAAAAAGGTATAACTTACTGTAGCTTCAGTTTCACTTATGTATCTTTTAAGTTGATCTCTCTCTATTTCAACTGACTCCTGTAACTTCTTCAGGTCATTTCTTTCTTCAGTGATGGATTTCATTTCCTCCTGATTTTCACGAAGCTTATGAGCTAATTCAAGCCTCTCCATTTCCACACGTTCCAATAGCAATTCTTTGTTCTTTAGTTCATTCTTTATATTTTCCATTTCATTCATCTCGTTCTGCAGCTCACTCATGTCTTCTCTTACACTAAGAAGTTGTTGCTGGTTTTCTTGAAGTTGTTGGCTCTTAAGATACACAGTTTTTATAATTACTATTCTGTTGGTATTACCTCAAAATTCTTTTGTAAAGTGTGCTTTTCCAAAATAAAACACTCATGATTGTAGCCCTGTCTACTCCCCCAATGTAAACAGACAAGTAACATTTAAAATAAACTAGTCTTCCAAGCATAGTGTCTGTCAGTATTAGTTAACCAAGGAAGTAAAATGAAAATGAGTAAAAATAAGAAAGAAGAGAGACTAATATGCAAATATAGCTGCCATATAACTGTAACTCCTCACCCTCTTAAAAACTTCTTGGTAATTTACTTTTACATTCAACAAGTTTCCTTAGGGATGCCCCAAACAAACGCTGAAGCATTAACTTACACAGACTGTTTATTTCACTTCTTTAGACAAAGCTTTAGTAAACTCAATTAGGTGATTGTGAAGTGGTTAAGAATTAAAAGAAAACAATATTAGGAAAAAAAACACCACAGAAGAACAACAATGTAAACTACAACATATTACCTCTAATGCATGTGATACTGCCCAAAGATTATATAGAAAGATCTCATGGGTACATTTTAGAATTACTTGGGCAGTATAATGCTTACAAGAATCTTAGCTCTTATACAAATATTATAATAGCACTTCAGATATAAAGATGTTTCAGAAACTGCAAACATCTAAGAGATGGAAAGAACCTGGAAATATAAGGAAAAGGCCTAAGTCATGAGTAACTGTCACACAGACTGAACACTTAACTCCACAGGGCAGAGAATGGTACTTATACTTCCTTAACCTATTGTACACTAAGGCAGTAAAATGAAAGGTTAATATGCTATTGTTGAGATCATAGGGGACACACCCCAAGAATCCCAGTGTACTTTATCTGTACTAACACAGGATGAGAAGAGATACCCATATTGATGACATTAAATCATCAAAAGGTTTCTTATTCCCCAATAAAGCATGTAAAGATATATCTTAGAAGCATTTCTATTAAAAATAGTTAAAATAAGAAAGTTTATTTTCATCAAATCCATCAGTTATTAATGTGGAACCTAATTACCTGATGATATGAGATGAAGCATTATTATATAAAAGTCTCCAGCTAACAATTTACTCCAAATATTTAATTCTTCAAATGAAAATGAAGTACTAGTGATAAGATTTTCTATTTTAGACAATGACTACCACCTTTCTACAAGGCAAGGATCTTAGTTTTGTTAACTAATGTTATTTCAAGTACCAGAACAGTGACTGGTTTGTGGTAGTGCTCAATAAATATTTGACAAATGAATATATCATATGACTAAAGATGGGGATTAGTTGAGATGATACAAGGCCCTTTCTCACCTGAAGACTCTAGAATAATATAATTCTCATAAGGGATTTAAGTCAAGATCTCATCATGAGTTGAAACTGTCTAAAATATTAACATTAATATCAGTTTATTTGAGAGGTGCAGGCTATTTTTGGGATTCAGGTCTATGGGAGATCAAAATTTATTACCCACAAAAAATCAAGTAAGGAAATAATGGACAGGAAGCCAACTTTAAAAAGTCACCTTTTCCTTCAGCTTTTCTTCAACTTCTGCCAATCTCTCACAGGTTCTTAAATGTTGTTCTTCTTTCTTTATGTTATGGTTCTTTTCTTGTGTAATTATTTCTTGTTGTTTTTTAAGTTCATCTCCAAGAATTCTTAATTCTTCCTGATTTTCAATTGTCTAGAATAAAAAAGAAGCTGAGATTAAAATAAATAATACTAGCTTACATTTGAGAAACCAGGAAAAAAAAAAAATCAGCATTTACCATAGCTTATAAATGAAGAAATCAGGACAAACTATTTGGGAAAAGACTGATTTAAATAGAGCCCTTAATTCAATCATATAGATGCCCAAATCTACTTTTTATTCTTTCTTTATTCCTCCAATTACATTCCTATCATGAGAACTCATATTGGACTTAGCATTCTATCCTGAGAGCTTAGATAATTTCTGCCCATAAGCCAGAAAAAGACTGTTCCTAAGCTTTCATCAGCTGATGATGAAACTAGTTACAGGATTTTCAGCACAGCATAGCTTTGGTTCTGAGCACTGATCACCAGCAAACACAAAATGCTAGCCCACCCTTTGCTAGCATGACAGGCTTATATCAGTTATTCAGCTTACACAGTGGAATTTCCAAGTATCAAGACCACAGAAACATAACAAGCCAGAGATTACGAAGAGAACATGACTTTTTTAAATATACTTATTTACATACAGTTCTTTTGACCAAACAGACAATTCCAAGGACCATGTAAAATTAAAACATAACACAATAGGTGAGGTTTTACTGTGGTCCACAGCGAATGTCTCAAAATATTATTTTCAGTCTATATGTATTATATTGAACCTAAACACAGAATCAAAAACTAAAGTAGGTTTGAAAATTTTGGCAAACACTAACAACAAACAACTTAAAAATGGTGTAAAAAAATACAACAGCATAAAAAAAGAGAAATATTTAGGGCCAAATTTATCAAAATATGTATAAAACCTCATGCTGAAATCTATAGCACATCATTGAGAAAAGATAATTTACAGAAGATATATAAAGGCCAATAAGCAAATGAAAAAAATGCACAATATTATTAATCATCAGGAAAAGGCACATTAAAACAACAATGAGGTACATACCCACAAGAATGGCTAAAATTCAAAACACTGACAATACCAAGTGTTGGTGAGGATGTGGGGCCACCAAAATTCTCTTTAACTGTTGGTGGAACCCTAAAATGGTACAATTACTTGCAAATTAATCTAGCAATTTCTCACCCAGTTAAACATACACTTCCCTTTGATCCAGCTATTCTATTCAGGTATTTCCGTGGAAAATAAAAATCATGTAGCATAAAAAGATCTGTACAGGAATGTCTATAACAGCTTTATTCAAAATAGCCAAATACTGGATATAACCCACATTTCCAGCAACCGGATAAGGAATAAACAAATCATGGTATATCCAAGGAATATAGAAAGAAGTCAGACATGAAAAAGTACATACTGTATGATTCTATTTATATGAAGTTCTAGAAGAGTCAAAATCACCTATAGTGAAAAAATGTCAGTAAAGTGACTGCCTGGGGCAGAAGGTGAGATGGGGCTTGACTGGGAAGGAAAATGAGAGAATTTTTGAGGAGACGGAAGTGCTCTTTCTCTATCTTTACTGTGTTCAGGGTACATAAGTAGAGAGATATTTGTCATCAAAATGTACACTTACATCAGACACATTTAATTTATTGCATGTAAATTATACCTAAATAAAGTTATTAAAAAATGGTAAAACATACAAAGACAAAAATATAAAATTATACTGTCAAATATTTTGTGCAAGTCCTACCATTTCAATATTTTCCTTTAGGTCAGTCTTCAATTGTTCTTTTTCTGCTGTAATACTCTCTAACTTTTGTTGGAGGTCATTTTTCTCCTGTATTAAAGAAAATATCTTCCTCTGTTGCTCAATTAGTTCATTATTCCCAACATCTGCAATCAATGTTTGGGCTTTTTTGGTTTCCAAATGCTGTTTTTTACCTATGCCGATCATCTAGAATATACATACATTAAAGAAGAATTTCTTAAATAATTTATAATGATGTCAATTTCAATAACAATATTGCTTATTTTGTACCAGGTACTATTCTCATAAACATAAAGTCATTAATCTTTACTATAACCTATGCCGATCATCTAGAATATACATACATTTAAGAAGAATTTCTTAAATAATTTATAATGATGTCAATTTCAATAACAATATTGCTTATTTTGTACCAGGTACTATTCTCATAAACATAAAGTCATTAATCTTTACTATAACCTTACTAGGTAAGTACTGATGTTAAGGTACCCTTATTATTATCCCATTTGACAGGTAAGGAAATGGAAACCCACCCCACTGAGGTTAAATGACCTGCCCCAGGTCACTCAGAGATAGAGAGACAGAGAGAGAGACAGAGAAAGAGAGAGAGAGAGAGAGCGCGCGCGAGCGAGCACGAGCGCATGCGCCTGAGTTCAGGTTTTGAACTCAAGTGGTCTGTTTCCAGACTTTGTACTAACTACTAGGATAGCTATAGATGAACTTGACCATTTTTCTGTCCTCCAAAAGTTGGAAATCATTCCCCACTCCACTGCCATCCCTAGCAAATCCTTATTTCCAGAGGCAGTCCTACTTACAAAAGGTGAGAGTTTTATTATATGTGGAGAGCAAAATAATTTTGATAGAATTATATCACATAATATCAATTCAACTTTCCTTAATACGTACTTTTCATATACTGCTTAAGGAAAGCATATTAGTAAACATTCATTTATCTATAATTAAATCTTAAACAAAGCTAACCAAATATATGGACTCATTGGTAGAAGAAGTCAAAGAGTAATATTCTAATTGTTGGTGTGAAATCAGGGTATCATGTTATAACCTTATACTAGACTAGTAAACACATTCAACTCCATACTGGCCACACATATTTTGAAAAGTTTTTAATAATCTATGATGCATTAGAATAAAATGTGGAAAATAAAGGGGAAGAAAAATAATCTGATATCACCAACTTCATCAGCTACTATTAGAATTCTGGTATATTTCCTTTCAAAGTTTTCCCTATTAATTTTTTTAAAAAATTAATCTTTTTCTGATTTTTATAATCAGAATAATTATAGCTATTATAATTTACATACACAGGAATATTTTTTAGCTTGTCTTTTCTTCTTAGATCATATGTGTGTTCCTATGTAATCTTCAAATAATATTTTTTAATAAGTGTCCAATTCTCTAAGGTGGATATGGATAAACCAAACTTTATTTAATTACCCTTATTATTGGCAATGAGTTTCTGACAATAGTAAGCACAGAGATAACTGAGAATTTAAGGTGGGAACACAAGTTTTTGGGGACTAGTTTATCAGATATTATAATTCAGAATCTAACATTTTACTCCTAAAATCAGTTGTTATACACAAAGACAAAGGTGACTGTGACAGTGCCCTCTATAATGATACCCAAGGTACAATTTCAAATCTGAACAAAGCTTAGAAAATATTTTAGCTACCATGATTATGAGTAAAAATGAATAGAGCTAATAAAAAAAAAAAATTGTCCTTTATATAAGGATAGGCTTAGAAATCTCAAAGTTTTAAAATTTCTATTGACAATGTGTATTAAAAGGTATTCTGGAAAAATAGAAAAGTATAGTAAATGGATCCATGGTATCAAATTATAGGCAATCCTTCTCCCGGCCCCACTTTTAAAAAATTATCATTAGCATCCTAGACTTCTTGTATAAAGTTAAATACCCAGTTAAGCAGTTATTTGTCTAAGGTCTCAGGACAAAAGGAAGTGTACTATCTAGAATGAGTCATTAAAATGAGTTCTAATAACCTAGTAGTAAAATTATGATCCATGCCCTAAACATAGACATATTTTATATACTAAATATGATTTTATAGTGAATCAAAAACAAATTTACTATACAAAACCTGGCATAAAACAAATATTTTAGCTATAATTAATAATAAATGCTTAATTTTTCTCACCTTCATAGAATTAAGAGAGATTTTTAAGGATGTTCAAAATATATCAGGCCTCAGACAATATCAGCTCAAAGTTTGAACCAATATTTTTTTGCCTTTTCCTTTTAAAACTGATTACAAGCAGTTATATTCAAAGTTATTTCAAAGGCATTAGAGTCAAGCTTGTAAAATCACTGTTAGTTAATACTGTCGTGAATAATAAATAAGATCGAGGTGACCACTTAGGGGTTTGAGGTTTAAAAAAAGAACATTTATATACAAATATATGAAATAACCTTTACCTTTTCCTGAAATTCATCCGTAGTTTCTCCTATATTTTCCTCTATTTGCAAATTCCTAGAAGTTCCCTCAGAAATTTTCATTTTCAGTATGTTAATTGTTTCTTGGTGTTGTTTCAAAGACTCCAGAGAATTTCGTAATTGTTCTTGTGTGTCTATGTTCTATGTCAGAGAGATATTAAAACATTTCCATTGGAATAATGTGAAACAAGTAAAATAATTTCATAGTTACTGCTTGATCATAAATAATGATGGCTCCTTTAACTGTTTAAAGAGGCTCCCAAGTTTAGCCAACTAAAATCTTCTTACCATGTTTACAGTTTCCTGAATATCACTTTTAAGTTGGTCCCTCTCAATTTGCAGGCTCTCTTGGAATTGTTTGAGGTCATCTTTTTCTTGGGTTATGATTCTTACTTCCTCTAAGGTTTGCTGAAGTTTGTCAGTAATCAATATTTTCTCCTTTTCTACAGCTTGCAGCCTAGAATTTCTATTTTCTAACTGTTCTTTCAGCTGTTCCATTTCATTTAACCTTTCTTGCTCCTCAATTGTTTTCTGCTGAAGTTCTTGGGTTTTGAGAGAAAGCTTAAAAAAAAAAAATATATATATATATATATAATATGGTAAAAGCAGAGCATTCTATGGTATGTATATGGAAGTCAAATCCAGCAGACTAAAGATCATTTCCCTAAAGAAGGCCTTGAACCAACCTCCATCTTCAAATCATCCAAACTTAAACCAAGTGTTTGAGCTTCTTTAGAGAGTTCCTATTTCCTGACTGATTCTCAAAGACCATCTTATTATTTTGCTCAAATTTCATATGATGACATTTAAAATCTTGGAATTCTTGATTTTATAACTCAACTGGGTAGCTGCTAGATCATCTTTAGTTTCCCCTCTTTCTTCAAATAAGCCTTGAATTCTACTATCATTATGAACAATTTCAGAAAAAAATTTGTCTTTTTCTGATTTTTATAAAGAACTCCTCAGATTTATCATGCATCTATGAAAAGGAAATAAAATTAGATTTTAGGAAAGTTTGCAATGTGTGATTCATGAAAACAATTTTCAGGAAAAAGCAAACTATCTTAAAATTTTTTTTAATTAAGCAAAGATTTGAATGAGCAAAGGCAATATCCTTATTGTCACATTTCTATAACTTAACATATTATCCTGTTTATCTTCAAAATTCTGGTTTTTAATCTCGGTTAGTACTAGTAAGGATTGCACAGAGAAGGACAACCAGTAGAAACACCTAATTGGCATGTATCTTTAGTTCCTTATCTATGTTTTTTAACTTTATGGTGTGGCAAGGCAATTTACGTTTTGTCTCAGAACTTTATTTACATTTATATTTTTTTTCTAAAGGCTTTGATTGCAGCGCAGATTAAAGAAAAAATTGTAATGCATGACTAACTTAGGTAATCCATATCCATCTTATAAATAGTTTAATATTGTGGGAGAAACAGGTAGAGGGAGGTGGGAAAAAGGGGAGATAAAGGAGATACAAAAGGAAAGAAGGGTAATACAGCCTAGTTGCTACAGGCATGGGCTTAGGAGGAAGATCAGAGTTAAAAATCTTCACTCAGGCATTTATTAGTTTGATAACTATTTCCTGGGGTGAAAACCCAGCATTTACTTTGAAGACTTGATAGATGATTAAATAAGATAATGTTCCTAAAGTTTTTTAGCATATGGTCTGCCATATAGTAAAGTACTCAAATCCTTGCCATTCCAATTTCTTTTAGCAAGGTAGAGAGAAAGGAAAGGCTGACAGGCCATAGGTTTACAGAATTGTTTAGTAGCCTGCAAGATTTACCCTGGCTTCTAAAACTCTATCAATGCCATCCTTTTACCTCATGTCACTTTTTAATTCAACACAGTGATATGGAGAGTACCAAAAAAAAAAAAAAAAAAAAAAAAAAAAAAAA
>JAQZBX010019273.1:0-33929 GCA_029593785.1 Cabassous unicinctus
ATTTTGGAATCATTCTCTAAGACTGAAAGGTAAAAATTTGTGTTGTTTTAGCCATTGATTTGTGGTAATTCATTATATAACTAATGGGAACAAATTCACATGGTAACCTCTGGGTTCCTGGTATGGTTGTGAGATTGATTAAGCTATGTACATTGTCACTCCCCCTAAAATAAGTGTTCAGCTGTAAAAAAAAAAAAAAAAAAGAAAAAGAAAACCCAGGTATAGGCAAATTAATCATGTTTTCTACAAACTATACTTTGGGATGAAAATTTTTAAAAAGAGAAACAGGAAATATTTGCCCACTTATTATTAAAATGTGTAATAAAGCCATGATAATCAAAGCATTGAGAGATTGGCTTAAGTTTAAATAGATATATCAATGCAACAGAGTAATTAAAAAAAATAAATCTTGTAAAATAAAAGGGACTAATTACAAAAGTGACATCAAAATCAATGAGTAAAGGAAGGATTTAAAAATAAATGGTGCTTATAAAATTGATCATTTGTTGGAAGGGAATAAAATTAAATCCATATCTTAACATCAGTATTCATAAATTAAAATTCGAGGAAAGATTAAAAGTAGCAGAAGTCTTCTGGCGGAAAGTATAGATTAACTCTCTGAGCATAAACTGAGATTTAAAAAAAGGATAAAACTGAGCATATAAATGATGGACTCAAGCCCCTGAAGACCTGAATGTAAAAACATTAGAAAGAAAATATTTCACAATTGAAAATCTGAGGAAAATATTCAGAATATATTTGATAGTTTAAAACATAACAATATATATGTAAATAAGGTAAAATATATACCTAATGTAAACTGTGGACTATAGTCAATAGTAAAATTTTAAGATTCTCTACTCAATTTTAACAAAGATACACAGTAATTAAAGAATCAAATAGGGTGCTATATGGGAATTTTTTATTTTTACATGATATTTCTATAAATCTACTAATTTATGAATTAAAGAAAATTTAAAAGTTGTAAATAAGAATAAAACATACTAAAGAAGTTAAAGAATCAAAGGGTATGAACCAATGATTGAGACAGCAAAAATAGAAATAATATATAAATGAGAAAATATGCTCAGCTTCAACAATAATCAATGGAATTTGTTACAGTTGGGCAGTTTGATGTAATTATGAATTCAAAAAATATAATTGGATCATGCTTATAAACTGATCTGTTAATCTGGGCATGATTAAGTTATGATTAGGGCATTGACTGGGCCACGTCAGTAGGGCATTGAGCCCAACTCCTTGATGGATGGGTAATTGAATATAAAAAGCAAGGCAAAGAACAGAGTTAAAGCAGCTTTGGAATAGCAGTTTTGTTGTTGGAAAGAAGGCCCCAGGAGAAGAGAAGTGAGCCGTTCACCTGATTGTCTACAGCTAACCTTGTTGAGGAAACAGGAGCTAAGCCCAGAGAGAAAGGCAGCCCCGGGAAGAGAGGAACCCAAGAAGCCTGAACCCTGGCAAATGCTGGCAGCTGTCTTGCTGTAACACGTGGCAATGGACTGTGGTGAGAGAAGAAACTGAACGCTTTATGGCCTGGTATCTGTGGACTTCTACCCCAAATAAATAATCTTTGTAAAGACAAACCCATTTTTGGTATCTCACATTAGCACCCCTTTGGCTGATTAATATGGAATTTGGTACCCAGGAGTGGGGAAGTGCTTTTGTAGTTACCAAAATGATTGGACAGTTCTATAAATGGGTACGGGGTATTTTTTGGAGGAATTGTGAAATGCTTCATGGAAAAGGCCTAGATCATGTTGAAGAGAAAGTTGATAGTAATATGGATGCTAAAGAGACTTTGTATGATGCCTTAGAAGTAAAGGATGAAACTATTATTGGAAACTGGAGGAAAGGCGATCCATGTTTTAAAGTTGCAGAGAACTTAGCAAGATTAACTCCTGATGTTATATGAAAGACAGAATTTGAAAATGGCGAACCAGAGTATTTAGCTGAAGAACTTTCCAAGGTAAACTCGGAGAATGTGGCTTGGCTTCTCCTTGAAGCTTATAGCAAGGTACTAGATGAGCAAAATATACTAAGGACTGAACTTTTGGGCACAAAGACAACAGAAACTGATTCTGGAACTTCCAAGTTTCTGGAAATCAAATTTCCAGATGAAAATGCCCTATTTGAAGACTTTACTAAACTTGGAAATCGTAATTCAGAATTGAAGATGCAGTTCTCTCAGAAAGATTTGTGGAAAGTCTTACTGTCTGATGACTTGGACCCCGGCTTCCTGCATCCTAAACCAACAAAGTTTTTGAGAGACCTGTATGAACAAAACCACTGTCAGCTTGTACAAAGGAGAACATAGAAAGGAGAGATTGAAGGAGAATCAGCTTTAAGAAGAAAACTGTGGAAGCAGAGGTCTGGACTTAAGACATCTCCTTGGGCCAAGAAAGGAGCCCCACCCATGTGTACAGAAAGGGTGAGTTTGGCCCTGCAGTTGAAGAGGGTTGATGTCCCCACCTGAAGTTCTGGGAGATTTTTGCCATCTCAGGGAGCAGGGAGGTTGGAGCACATTCCTCAAAGATTAGGGCGGTTAAGGTCAACACCCCATAGGTCTGAGGGGGGTGTACCTGTCCCCAATGGATTAGAGAAGGCTAGGTGGTCAACCCATTGCTCTGAGAGGGTTGAACCTGTATTCCAAAGGTTAGGGAAGGCCAGGTGGTAAACCCGTTGGTCTGAGAGGGTTGAACTTGTATGCCAAAGTTTAGAGGGAATGTTGTCTTCACCTCACTGTACTGGGGGGGGGGGTAAGACTCTAACCCAAAGACTGGGTAAGGTGTGACAATCAACCCAACACTCTTGGAGGGTGAGGTCTGGAGCTTGATTGACACCGAGATGCTTGATGAGGGTGGAACCAAGAAAGTGGCAATTGGGCAAGCCTGTGGAAAGGGTGGGCCCCATGGGGCCCCAAGGAGAAGAAACCATCATCCTAAGAATGACTCTCAGACTTTGAAATCGAATGGAGGATGCCCTGCATGTTTACTGAACTGCAGAGGATCCATGACTCATGTTTAACATCCTAATTTCCCCTTATGATAATGAAAAAGGTTATCCTTTGTCTTTCCATTTGTGTATTGGAAGCAGTTAAATGGTTTTGTAAGTTTCAGAGGTTTATAACAGACAGTATTTTCATGAAGACAAATTGGATTTCTTTAAACTGCCTATGATATGATTTTGTACTTGAATTGTTACTGATTTAAGGTTTTTTGAATATTGTAATGTATTTTTGGAATTCAGAGAGTGCAGTGTTACAGTTGGGCAGATTGATGAAATTATGAATTCCAAAAATATAATTGGATCATGCTTATAAAATGATCTGTTAATCTGGGCATGATTAAGTTATGATTAGGGCATTGGCTGTGCCACGTCAGTAGGGCATTGAGCCCCACCCCTTGGTGTGTGGGGAATTGAATATAAAAGGCAAGGCAAAGAACAGAAGTAAAGCAGTTTGGGTAAGCAGTTTTGTTGTTGGAAAGGAGGCCCCAGGAGAAGAGAAGTGAGCCGTTTGCCTGATTGTCTACAGCTGATTTTGTGGAGGAAACAGGAGCTAAGCCCAGAGAGAATCACAGCCCCGGGAAGAGAGGAACCCAAGAAGCCTGAATCCTGGCAAACGCCAGCAGCTGCTTTGCTGTAACACGTGGCAATGGACTGTGGTGAGAGATGAAACTTAACTCTTTATGGCCTGGTATTTGTGGACTTCTACCCCAAATAAATACCCTTTATAAAGACCAACCCATTTTTGGTATTTCACATTAGCACCCCTTTGGCTGACTAATACAGAAGTTTAATTAAAATACCCAGGAAATCTAATTTCTCAATAATCACTTTTACAAATAACTAACAAATACCCAGAGGCAGAAAACATATGTTAAAATATGAAAACTGTGACTTGCCGATGGAAAGTGACTTGTCCAAAAAGGCTCTTATTCTTTTGTTTGGTTTGTTCTGTGGGTGCATCCACCAGAGAACAAACATTCTTTGTTTGTAGAGCATCTGTCCAGAAGTAGGAGTTTAATTCAAAAGGACTCCTGATCTCTTTGAGGTTTTACTGTTATTACTATCATATTCTCTTGGGGTAAATTCAATATGATGCCTAAGGGAGATTCCTCACTTCAGACAGTCTGGGTTTGAACCCTACCTCTGCCTCTTCACTACCTCTGTAACTTTTGAGGTAGTTACCTAATTTATGTAACTCCTTTCTTCCTCATCTGTAACAAAGGAAAACATGATACTAATCACATAAAATAGTTACAAAAAATTAAATGAGATAATTTGCATAAAAATCATACACAGCATTAACAATAAGATGTGTTGTCATTTTTAGTCAATAATTTTGAAGTTCTTTTACAGGCTTTCACTAAGTCAATAAATTTGTATATTTCAGGTGAAGACTGCTGTATACTTACCCATCCACAAATCTATTTGTCCCTCCAATCAACAAATATTATCTCAGCATGCATTCCATATCAAGATATTTTGTATATCAAGTTACAAAGACACATGATATATAGTCACAAAATAAGGAAATGCAAATTGAGATGAGTAGGAAAATTCATTAAAATAGATGTGACTCAAGGAAAGTGACCCAGATGTAGAGGGGGAAATCTTTGAGTTGATTTCATTCTCATAACGTCAGAATGCATTTTTGTAAAAGAGTTCCCAGGAGATTTCCAAAATATTGGAAATATACAATCAATTCTGAGGAGAAATATAAAATTCATACTGGGAAATTTATTTACACATATTTGAATATAGTTTAAAAAGGAAATTTTAGGTTGTATATAGGTTACTAGACTAAAAATAAATAAAATACTGTAGGATTGTGAAACTCAAGTATGGAACCCAATATAAATCATGGACTATAAGTAATAATGTTATTATAATTCACCAATTGTAAAAAAATATATATCACATTAATGCAAAGTGTTAATAATAGCACTGGTATATGGGAACTCTGTTTTCGGCATAATTTCCTGTAAATGTACAACTTCTCAAATAAAAAAAGTAGACAGAAAATACAACCTACATAATGGAAGAAAATTTGTGGAAACCATAAAACTGATAAGGGTTTAATATCCAAATTAGATATAGTACTCTCAAAACTCAAAAACAAATGAAAAGCAGTACCATTTAAAAATGGGCAAAGGACACAAATAAATATTTCTCCAAAGAAGATAGACAAATGGACAATAAACACATGAAAATATACTCAACATCATTAATCATTATGGACGAAGTACTGATACATCCTAGAAAGTTGATAGACCTTGGGCACCTTATGTTAAGTGAAAGAAGCCAGGCACAACGGATCAAATATTATTATATGATTCTATTTTTATGACATACCCGGAATCAATAAATCCATGGAGGCAAAACGCAGATTGGTGGTTGTCATGGTCTGTGGACAGGAGCGAATGGCGAGTGAATGCTTAATGGGTCTGGGGTGTCCTTTTAGGATAATGAAAATATTTTGGAAATAGAGGGATTGGTTGACACACATTGTGAATGTGCTAAATCCCACTGAATTGTTCACTTTAAAATAGTTACTTTTATGTCATGTGAATTGCACCTCAATAAAATTACTTGGGGAAAAAAGGAAACAATATTTGATACATGCTACTACATGGATAAATTTGAAGATATCATGCTGAGTGGAATAATACAGATAGAAAAGAGAAATGTTGTATGATCCTGCTCATGTGAAATACTTAGAGGAAGCAAACTCACAGAGAAAAAATAGTAGATTACAGTTTACCAAGAGACAGAGGCAAAGGGAGTGGAAAATTTTTGCTTAAAAGTTTCAGATTTGTACCCCAGCCCACATGGAAGCTTCCACTACAGCTGCCAGAGAGGTACTGGGGAAGGAGGTGGCACTGGGGGCTCATTGAAAAGGGCAAGCAAGTGCTGAGGCATCAGCTGCAAGTCCTAGTGTAAAGCAGGGCTGCCTGGGCTTCGACAGAGGGAACTGGCCATCAGCAAGTGGCAGGAGCTGCAGCAGGAGAAGCAGAGGCTCTGGCACTTCATTCTTCTCCCAGTTAGCCTGAATCTGGGAAGTCCTGGGGATCTGGTTGGCTGGAAAGGGGTCTGCTGCCTAAGAATTGGAATTCTTTTCACCAAGATTTGGAGACTATTCAATCACCAGAACCACAATGTTGCCATCATTAAGCTGGATAATGCAGGGAAACCTGTCATCCTTTTCCAATTTTCTATAAATGAAGGGGTTCAAACATCCCCTACAATATGAAGTAATATAGAATAGATAGTGTTTAATAATACACGTTTCCTAAAGTTAGATTTCTGCGGCTAAGAATCTCTTCATTCTTCCTGGAACACTTACAATACTAACTCTGAGTTTGTAATAGATCCTGTAGACAGTATAGAGAAAGGATTTCTGTAATTAGAGAACTGTATAACATATTAGTGCATGAGGACCTAAGAAAAGCAGGTTTGCTGATTTTTGCTAATAAACAAAGTGTTAAAATATGTATGATTGCAGCAGAAATCTCCCAGGTTTTGAAATTAACTTCTATTAACTTCTATTAAATATCACCAAAGGCATGGCCAGGCATGCTGAGCTCTTACCACTGAAAGACTGTGCCAAGGACTTAAATGGATGATGTCATGACTTAAGATTAGATGAACTCTACTGACTTCTTTTCATAGACTTTGTATAAATGAAGTGTTGGACTTTACCTGTGAGTTCTAAAATTTAATTGTTTAAATATGTTTATAATAAGCTGATTTAAACTTTTTTAATAGTAAGAAAAACTAAGACCACTTATTTGAAAATAAAGATGGTGTCTCACCTTCCAATGTGCTTTCTCCTTAGTTCCTTTCAAAATAAGTTCTTAGAACTGTGACTCATATTTTTCTAATAAAGAAAACTCTCAGGATATTTTGTAGCCTGTGGCAAGTATTATGGCAGAGAAAGATATTGTTAACCAGGAGAGCTTTACTATCAGTATAAACCTCCCTGGTTGAATGCTCTCTTCTTGTTCTAAGTAAAAATACAAATCAGCACAAATAATCAGTTTCCAATATTATAAAGTGTAATGTTACTTATGAAAGGCATTTGGCATAAGGTTGTGTATTTATTGTGTATATACTTCAGGTTCAAGTTAATACCTTTGATTTACCTTCTAAAGGAAAGTGATGAGTAACAAAAAATTAGTAATATCCTTAGTTGTAACCATGTGAGATGAGTACTGGTATTGGTGTTAAGTGTCATTTTGTACATTTACCCTAGGCTCTCTGTATTGTACTAATGAAATCACAAATCATTGAACAGTTCTTTAACAAAAAAAGAAACTGAAAAAGGAAGTGATAAAGAAGGAAGGAAGGCAGGAAAGAAGGAAGGAAGGGAGGGAGGGAGGGAGGGAGGGAGGAAGGAGGGAGGGGCGAGTGAAGGAAGGAAACCTTGATTTTGTGTTAATATTTTTTGATCAAATCACAGGGAAACATGTACTGCAATTGCATTGAACATGTACCAAATTCTACTAATGGGTAGAATTACACCGCTATTATCAGATCATTCCTTGTATAGGTCCATATGCCATCTATATTATTGAATAAACTGTTGATCCACTAATCAGTCATTAATTGTGATTAAAAGTATCAAGTAATTTTTTCAACATTAATTGAAATCTGTGTGTGAAACATGTCTATTCAAAGAAGTAACAGAATTATATGTGAGGATTTAAAGGAAATTTGAAATGAAAAGTGAAGTATATTTTACAAGCAGCAACAGTAATTTCTTATTTTAAGAAATGGAATAGTTTGAGATTTTTGAATTTATATTTGTTGTCTTGTATGTTCTTTTTCCACATGAATACTGTGTTTGGCAATTAGAAGACGCAAATATTTTTTAATGCTTTTAAGAATTTGGTGTAAAAATTGATTGATGTGATGTATCTTTCACTAAGAAGTAACTTGGCACATCATGCCATTTGTTTACCTAGGGTATTTTTTTACTGTATATGAACATTGAATTTATTTTTGTCATAACTTTAAACATCTTATCTTAAGTGTGTTAAAACATATTCTCTGTACTCTTATTTGCATATCTTTTTGTCCTGAAAATCTGAAAGTTAATTCAAATTGGCATGTTTTAGAAGATTCAAGACAAAGAAAAAAAAAACTTTTATTACCAGCCTTTTAGATTTCCTGAAGATTTTAATGAGAAATAATAGAACCTACATCAGCATTGACAAAATTTTGGAATTTCATTTCAATAAAATACAACATCTAAAAAAAGTTTCAAATTTTCTGTTTGAGGTGATGTAAACTTTAGATAATGTATGTTGAAGACAGGGCAATGTTGTGAATGTGATTTTATTAGTAAATTGTGAAATGCAATTTTTTGAAATGTATTTATGTTTCTACAATAAAAAAAACAAATAAATATAAGTTTTCTTTCAGTTTTTACAAAAATAAATTACACTGGATCTAGTAACTAAATTAATTTAACATCATTTAGAGATATAGGGGGAAATTAATTGAGACATTCAGTATAAGGTACATGGGATTACCATATACACCAATCCCTCCCATTCCCATGCTTTCCCACATCAACAACATCCTTCATTAATGTGGAAGATTTATTACAATTGATGAACAATATTGAAGCATTGCTGCTAACCATGGACGGAAGTTTACATTATGCTTTACACTCTGTCCTGCACAATTCTGTAGTTTATGAAAAATATATAATGACCTGTATCTTTCATTGCAATGTCATTCAGGACAATTCCAATGTCCCAAAAATGCCCCCATATTTCCCATTTGTAGAAAAAGGGCAAATATTTTGTTTAGCAGATTTGAAAGTATCTTATTTATGATCCATTGAAATAATATAGACCATTAAATTCAGTCCTGCATCCCAATGTATAAGCATAATGATATATATACACCAAGATTTCCTAATTCAATGTGTAGATGTAAACCATCAGAACAAATATTTTTATAGTAATACAGTATGTGATTTCAAATATTACCTCATCATATTTAAGGATATATCTGACCAAAAGGTAAGGTCTAGTATCATCAATTATTCAAACAATTGAAGCTTTTATCCCTAGGCCTTAGAGTCCAGCAATCAAGTGCATTAATTCTTCTCTAGGATCAATGATACTTTCTTGACTTCCCTCCATAAGAATCTTTACAGACCCCCCTTTATATCTTTATTCCTGAGACTGTAGATGAAGGAGTTCAGCATGGGTGTGACTACAGTGTACATTACTGAGGCTCCTGTACTTGAATGTGTGTTGTGTGACCCAGCAGGACTTAAGTAATCCCCTAGACTTGTAAAATAAAATAAGGAGACCACTGAGAGATGAGATACACATGTGGTAAATGCTTTATATTTCCCCAGAGCTGATGAGATTGCACATATGGGGAAACAGTCTTTAGAGTATGAGAAAAGGATTCCCACAAGGGGGCCCCCAGCCAAGACCACAACTATGAAATATGTCACTATGTCATTGATGTAGGTTTCAGAACAAGAAAGTTGGACTATATCATTAAGTTCTCAGAAAAAGTGTGGGATTTTTATGTGAGTACAAAAGGACAGCCATAACACCATTAAGCCTTGTAACAAAGAATGCAGGGCACTCATGATCAAGGTTCCCAAAACCAGCAGGATACACGTTTGGGGGTACATGATGATCATGTAGTGCAGGGCATGACAGATGGCCATGTAACAGTCATAGGCCATCACAGCCAGAGGGAAGTCATCCAACCCTAAAATGTGCATGAAAAAGTATATCTAGGTGAGGCTGCCTTCATAGGTTATGACTTTGCTTTCTCTCTGTATATTCACTGACATCTTTGGGACAAGGGTGGAGGTGGACAGATGTCACAAAGTGACAGGTTGGAGAGGAAGAAGTACATGGGTGTGTGGAGATGGGAGTCTGAGATGATAGCCAGTATGACAAGCAGATTCCCAGTGCAGTTGACCAGATACATGGACAGGAACAGATGAAAGATGAGGGGTTGAACTTCTGGATCCTCAGAAAGTCCCAGGAGAAAAAATTCCAAAATTTGTGTATTACTTCCTGATTACACATTGGTGATGTTACTACAAAAACTAGAAAAAATAACAAGACTTCTTTTCAAACATCAGTCATTAGTAAGTGATCCAATACAAATTTTGCATTTAAGAAAACATTTGTTTATGGAACTCATCCCCTTTAGATGACCTCTAATGCCATCCTTGATTAGTAATTCAGGTTCCACCTACAGAATATTCCTCTAATATTCATGTATTCTAAGATTTCTAAGAAAAACCTATTCATTCATTTGAGGAATTTATATTGAGTGGCAAATAGGTGCCAGACAATGCCTAAGGAATGGGCATAAAATGGGAAGCAAGAATGCCTGCAATCTAATCATAGAGAAAGTATATAAGCAAATAAATAATCATATGTCAGATGGTGACAACTGATAAGAGGGAAAAACAGTTAAAAGGGAGTGAGTCAATAGCATTTGCTATGCGTTATTGGACATTCAGATGAAATCTGCAGATAAGATGAAATTTGAAGAAGACCTCAAGAAAGAAAATTTTGGAGTCAAAAGGAAACCAGGGGGAGGTGTGTGTCCAGAAAAAAAAATTCCAAGGTCAAAGGCACTAAGCACCAGACTTATTTCAGGATTCAAGGCCAAAAAGGAAGCCTCTGTGGCAGTGGAATGAGGAAGAGCAATAGTGATCTGAGGTGATGAAAAAGATGATGAAGGATGAGTTGGCTTCACTGATGTTGATACTTCAAGATTCAGGAAGTTGCTTATGCATATGTTGCACCTCTTTCTCTTTATTAATTTGGTTGCAAATCTAACTCACAAATAGTCACTCTTATTTCTCTCTATAGGTGTGCATCTAGACTCTGCATTAGAGTACATTCCCACTGGAATTTATGAGGTAATTTACCTCATCTCTGCAATTGCTAATCCCTAAGTCAAACACAAGAACACTTTCAGACAGGGACAAAAAAATAGATAATTGACTCCTGCGGTGAGTTTCTACTGTGTTCTTCTCACCACTAGCATCACTGATTTGGTCAGGAGTGATTACAATGCAAGCTGACAACAGATTTTCTTTCCTCATAACAATTAGAAATGATACCCCAGAATCCCAACTGCTATACCTCTTGTGGACATGTACACATGGGGCTTCATTTTTAGCGGCCATTTTCTGTCATGTGTTTAAAAACCATGAAAACCACTCAATAGTCAGAGGGAGAAAGAGAACAATGAAATGAACACAAGGATAAAGAAAAGTTTAAAGCTCAGGTCTAACTGCAGAGACCATGATGAAGAAAACCTTACTTAGTTCTGGCAGCATAACAATCCAAGTTTTATTCTCTGGATGTCCAGAAAGAGTAATAAAACATCAAAGAATAAAAATAGTGGTATCTTTTTACAGTGTCAACACCATACAGAGTGCACACCCTAAAATTAAAATGAGGAAAGGGAATACACCAACATTTCATAAAAGAAAACATAATTACCACAAATATTTGAATTTTTTTTTACAATAGAAGTGTTGTTAAATGATATTAAATGTAAAAATTTTATAAACAGATAAACTTGGTTTTGAAACACTGATCAACTAAATATTACATGATAAACTGTGATAGAAAGCAAAATATTCTAAGTCTTGATAGCTCATTGAACATAGTATCATGGCTTCCACCATCTTAGGGAGGTTGACAGACTTAAACAATATCTGTAAAATGATATCATAATTCTTTCCTGTAAGTAAATTATTGCTGCTGGTAGGCTGGTTTGTCTTACACTTCAAAATTCTCATTCCTTCTACATCTTCTGGTACCCAATTCCATGTTCCTATTTCATTTCTTTATCATTTCTCCCAGCAATTGCAAACTAAGCACCCCTCTAGTTGATATTCACATTGATCCAGAAGAATCTTTTTATACGACAATGGTGATGTTGAAATTTCACAACTTAAAACCAACTGTGATTACCACCTGGATAATGAAGTAAAAAAGCCACACCTTCAATGTAAGCTTGATCTTCCTTGGCGAATATACTTCCATTCCCTCACCCTGTGTGCTGTTCTCACAGATGCTGACCTTAAGACATTGAACCTGACTTGTGCCATCTCCAATTCTCCTTAGTTTTCATACTAAGCAGATTGATAAAATATTTCCCTCTATTTAAATCTCTCTAAGAGTTTCATTTAAAAGTTTGAATGTTTTCACTCCTTTTCCTTCTGTAAACTCCATCACCGATTCATGTTACCCTGGAGTCATCTCCTTTTGAAATGCATCCTCAAATCTCCATAATAAGACAATAAATTCTTGCACACACCTAATTTTGGTGGTGGAGATTGTCCCTGAGTGTTTCTTTCCTTAAAATCCAAGTCTTCTTCCTGCAAGACTGAGTGCCTTGAGGGATGCAGCAAACTTCTACATACATTTTAGTTCAGTAACCCAGATCAGTTCGTGCCTGGATTATAAAAGAAGCTGAATAAATATACATTGTGAGAAAACGTGGAATCATAGTCACTAGACTACTAAGGAGACATAACATCTTACACCTGTTAAACTGACTGCTCTTGTGAAAACAGAAAACTTCAAGTGTTGTAGAGGCTGTCGAGGAATGGGAACACTCATCTACTGCTGGTGCAAATGTAGAATGGTGCAGCCACTGTGAAGGACAATTTTGGGATTCCTCAGGAAACTATGCATAAAATTGTCATGTGATCCAGCAATCCCAGTGCTGAATATGTACCAAGATTAACTGAAAGTAGGGGTACTAACAGATATATGCACAGCAAGGGTTATAGTGATATTATTCACTATTGCCAAAAGTTGGAAGCAACTCAAGTGTCTATCAACAGAAGAATGGATAATCAAAACCTGGTATTTACATAAAATGAAATATTACTTAGCTGTGATGAATCTTGAAGTCATTATGTTGAGTGAAGTAAGCCAGTGACTAAATGCCCAATATTACATGATCTCACTGATATGACTTAAAGATATTGAGCAGACTCAAAGAGTTAAAGTCTGGAAGATGTATTATTAGGAAACAGAAAGTTTAGAGAGTGTGGTGAGCCAATGCTCAATATGGTAAAACCCATGGTAGGGTGAAAAGCGGTGGTTTGGCAGTGGATGTGGTGATAGTGGTGCAGGGATGAGATTGGAGTCAATGGTGCTGAAATGTGAGGGTGAGCAGGGTGGGGGTTTGGGTTAGCCTATCCATGGAAATGAGGAGGAGGGCTGGAGGAAGGAACAGGTGAACTCTGGGGATTTTTGTCTGTGGTTGAAATTACAATGGTTGGAATGTTCTTTTGCACATAATGCAGGGGAGGGTTACTGGTGTAGGGTGTCAGGTTTGAGGTAATATGTGGGATAAGGCACACCTGGGGCATGCTATATGGAATACGAATGTGATAATCTTGTTGTCGGATTTATCTCAGTGGTTGGAGACCAACAAAATTCTAAACTCCCATCCTGGAGAGTCCTGCAACATTCTCAAATAGAAAGGCAAGAACCTCTCTAATACATAGGCAGTGTCTAATAAAAGAAAACCGACCAGTATGTTAAGCCCTCAATATAAATGCATGTAACATTGAATTTAATTATTCAAAAATAGAATTTTAGTGGATGCCATAGGTTACAAAGGACAGGGGAGGAAAGAATGCATGGAACAAAGTGTATTTTGAGGAATTGGAATTGTTCTGCATGATCATACAATGATGGATACAAGCCATTATACATTTTGTCAGACTTATAAAAGTGTAGGGTGCAAAATGTAAACCATAATGTAAATCATTGACCACAGTTAGTAGCAATGCTTTGATATTTGTTCATGAATTATAACAAATGTACTGTACTAATGTAGGATGGTATTGGTAGGGGAGGATATAGGGGGTGGTGTGTATATAGGATACCCTTATATTTTCTATGAGACATTTCTGTAACCTGAAGCTTCTTGGAAAATAAAGTGAAAAAAAGACATTGGAGGAAAATACAGAAGAAATTGTCAATATACTTAAAGATAACAGATTTTATAGTGATGAAGGGCACAATGCAAAAAAATATTTTATTGTTGTTTTATTTTATTTTATTATTGTTTTGGATTTGTTTTTTGGAACGTTTCAGGATTGCAGAAGGTTTGCAATTGTGGCAGGGGAGGATCACTGATGTGGGGTGTCAGTGGTAAAGATATGTGTGGGGATGGGTGCACCTGGGGCAACTTCTAAGGAATATGAATATGTTCATGTGATCATGGGGTGTTGTTTCACTGGGTGGAAACCCACAGAATATCTGATGGAAAATTAAATTCCCATCCTGGGGAGTTCTGCTACATTCTCTAATAAAGTGACAAGAATCTCTAGAGGATATGGGCAGTGCCTAGCAAAGGAGAAAAACCAATATGCCAGGCCCTTGATATTGATGTTTTTACTTATGAATATTGTTCTTGTGAAATTGAAACTTACCCTAGTAGTATATATTGCCTAAGATTTATCTCCTGAAAGCCTCCTTGTTGCTCAAATATGGCCTCTCTCTAAGCCAAACTCAGCATATAGGCTTTGTCCCTTGTGTGGGACATGACTCCTGGGGATGAGCCTTCCTGGCACTGAGGGATTATACCCAGGGGCTAAATAGTGTTGCATTTGGAAAAACACCTAGACAAAAAGGTGGAAATATTAAATGCAAATGAGGTTTTATGGCTAAAGATTTCAAAGTGAGTCAGGAGGTCATTCTAGAGGTTATACATCGTGCACATCTCAAGAGGATCTAACTGACTGCCACAGTCAATAGTGCCTCAAGTATGGGATGCTCTTGAGGGGTCTAGAGTCACCTTCAAATATATGGTAACCTATCTCCCCAATGAATCAGAGTTAGACTCATTTATAATTTTCCTACACATGATTCTTCTATCCCTTTTATTTGATCCTATAATTATCACTTTAACCATTCAATATATGTCCCAGAAATGTAAATATTTCAAAGGCTATATTGTGTAGTGCAAAGTGTAAAGTATAATGTAAACTATAGACCATGGTTAGTAGCAATGTTTCAATATATATTCATCACTTGCAACAAATGTACCACATCAATGAAAGATGTTGTTAAGGGGGAAAAGTTTGGGAGTGGGAGAGGGTGTGGCATATGGGAATCCCCTTTATTTTGATGTAACATTTATGCAATCTAAAGTTTATTTATGAAGGAGGAAAAATATGTACATTATGTGAATGAATGAAAGAAGGCAATTTCCCAGATATTGGAAATAGTGAAATAGAAGAAGCAAGGAAATATTAAATACGTGTTAAGTATGCTTTCCGAATTTGGAGATGAAAACCTATATGTAGGCCAAGACTACATTTTGCAAAAATTATAGACATGAACAAATAAGACTCCATAAGAAGCAGAATGCCTCCAACATAGTATGGGTAAATACAAATAAATTTATGACTCTCTTCAGTCATGTGCATGTATCCATGTGTGTTTTGGAGATCACAAATTTAAATTTATTTTTGACGCTGAGAAATGGTCAAAAGTTTGGAAGCTTTTGTACGAAAGGCAAGAATAAATTGCAAAGAAGGCCATTCCTTGCTAATGTGAAAAGTGATTTGAGAGACTATGAAATAGTGGGTTTGGAGAGAGGTCAGGCAGACAGCATGGAAGTCAAGTTTTCTCCAGACTCAAGGGCCACAGAAAGAGCAGGTCTTTTTACTGTACCTACCTTCTCATGGTCTCCACCTCACACCCTGATCTACCTGCTATTCCTGTACCAGCCCAATGTTTATTAGAAAATAGCAGCTTTTTCAGGACCAATAACAATTGAAGCAGGTCCCTGTCTCACTTTTCTTGTTGGTAACCTTCTCTTTATTGTTCTACAGTTTAGGGTTTTGAACTCTTTCTTGAAAAATAAAATGAACACACTATAATCCTGATTCTGTTCCTTTTCTGACATTTAAAGTCCTTCCTGGTCCATTCTCTATAAAATCCTAAATATGCCACAATAGTCTAATGTCTTAAACTAATTAACTTCCTTCATAGGATGAACCTTTCAAAACATTAGGACATAAAATCAATTATTACCTTGTACTCTGACTACTCTATTATAATGGAAGATCCAAAAGAACAGAGGCTTTACCTGTTTTCTATTCCTTTGTGTTTTCACAGTTTTAAGAAATATGTGCATTTATATAAACAACAAATTAAAGAAAATGTGAAATTACTAAATTAAAAAATGGCACTGTTAGTGAAACAGGTTAAATACAGTTGTTTCAAAACAATCTTACTAGATAAAATTGAATGGAACATCTAAACATAATTTAGAAAACAAGATGGAAAATAAAACACTTTAAAAATATTTCATTCAATTAATAAATAAAATGTAAAATACCTGAAAATGTAAAAATATAAAAAAATACACATTTTTAAAACAGAGAAGAAGCAATATCAAAAGTTATAATTTTATTTTACAACTTCTATGGATTAAAATATTCTAATGATTAGGATGAAGATAATGGAGAGTTGAATGTTAAAGAATGTCTCCCAATTTTCAGGAGTTGTCCTGCAAAACGTTGCGGTGATGGGTACAGGTCATTGTATATTTTGTCGTAATCTACAAAATTGTGTAGCACAGAGTGTAAATTATAATTCAAACTGTCATCCATGGTTAGTAGCAATGCTTCAATATGTGTTCATCATTTGTAACAAATGTACCATACTAATAAGGAATGTTGTTAATGAGGGAAAGGGTGGGAGGTAGAGTGAGTGGGACATGTGGGTACTGCCTTATATTTTTTATGAATTCTAAAGCTTCTTTAAAACTAAAAAATATTTAAAAAATAGAATGCCCCCCACAAGATGGAGGAGGGTGATACAACTTGTAAAAATTCATGTAAACAAAAAAGGGAAAGATACAATGACGAAAACAGAAATGTGGAAATAGTTAACAATAGGTATTAAAAGTGATTTATAAATTGAGCCATGCAGAATTATTTATTTTGAAAAGCAATGGAAGTGCTATTATGTAACACTGATGGACTTGACTATGAAAAATTTATAAACTTTCCCACATTCCTCAAAATATATCATACAGTTTAAAAAGTACTTAAAGGCAGGCCACAAAGTTTGTTAAATAACCTGTAATTTATGTTAGAAGAATGGAATTAAAAAGTAGAATATAAACACGCAGATCCAAAAATACAAAACAAAGACAAGAACAAAATTATGCAATGAAGAAGGTTAAATGGTTAATTAATCCACATATATCTCATATTGCCATTAAAGGCATAATGACTAGGCAAATTTTAAGTATAAGCTTTTCAACCGTTTAAATAAAAATGATGATTTTTCATGCAAATGCCAAATCTGAGATCCTTTGTCTCATGAACTGCTATAGGAAGTTAAAATCTATCTCCTTTGGCCTGGATATTTCCCATCAATACAGAAACATGCTCAAATATACCTCATCTTTAAAATACCAAATGATAAGTGTCCATTTCACTGCACCCCCACCACTCTGATACCTATCCCTAATCCCCTGAACTGCAAAGATTCTTGGACAGATATTCTACTTTTCCTAGAATCATTTTAGCCTTCCCATTCCCTCTTCTAATTGGGCTTCCATTCCCATCATTTAATTTTCAGCAATGATCTCTGCTTTCTGAGTAGATGGACATTTCATGTTTAACATAATAAATACATTAATTAATTAAGCAAATGGGAGAACAATCATGACGATGTCTTGGCTCTGGGCTAGCCCAGACTACCTCTCAGAAGACTTTAGGTGATACTTATCACTTTCAATTCTCAATCAACTTTTCCTGAAGCATCGTCTGGGCTCTCTGGCTTACCAGAATTGCATCTCTAGTGAAAGTTGTCTGAGTGAAATTCCAAACTCCTCCCTAGGTGCTCAATGATGGCACTGAAGCTCAGTCCCCATACAAAGCAGCCAGAAGGGGTCAGGAATCAGTCCCCAGCAGGATTTAGGACCTCAAGAGAAAAAACTAAGTCTCATACATATCAAGTTTGCACAAATTGAGGGACAGTCAATGAGGAGATATTTAAAGCTTCCCTATTCCATTTCATTAGGCAATTTCCTCTTACTTTCTAAAATGGTGAGCCATCATATCCCAGTGGGATGCTGGTCTGGACAGAAAGAAAATTTGCTCTTGGTTCCCTGTTCCCAAGAGACCATGTTATGAATCAGGTGAATTCCATTTTTAGTATTCCTTCTCAATGACTCTCCTAATTTCCATATATCTAACCTCCTAGGACCTTATCCCATCCTTCAAGTTAAAGTTTACTCCAAAGTTTAAGACTCAGAATCAGGCTTGATTAGGTCCCTCAGATATCAAAGCAGTGACTTGGTGTGAGGATACAGTCCTGGTTGTGTTATCTCAAAAAGTTGTATTTCCTTCTTCAATAAAGTGGATATCAGGGTTCATTTGATATGAAACCATCGGACACTCCAATTCATGGCTTGATAATGATTTGCTGAAATAATTACTAATGTTTAACACATAAATTAAGAGCTGTAATTTAATTCTTTATTTATGAAATATCTGTAATCACAGGAATTATAATTAGATTTTTTATGTACCATGTGTTGTGCACCTGATAGATATTGTCTTATTTAATTTTAAGGCAAGAACATTCTATATTTGCAGAAATATGGCTCAAAAAAGTAATTTATCTGCCCAAAGTTATCAACTGATTAAAAGGTGAAATTTTGATAAAAACTCTGTTAAGATGTTTCCAGTTCTTAGATCTTGAACAAGGCTTTCAAATATGTGTTGTTTGGAATCCCTAAGGTTATTTGGCAATGCAAGGGGACATTTAAGAGTTTCTCTTCTGGAATCTGGTGCAGAGAGACCAGGATGCTGCTAAACATCCTACAATATACAGGACAGCCTCAATAACAAAATAATATCTAGTCCAAAATTTTAAAAGAGAAACCCTGCCCTAGACCAACACTTCCCTGACTGAATGTGCAGGAGAATCACCTGGCACTTGTTTAAATGCAGATTTTGTTTCTGGAGGTATCAGCTGATGCACAGGTTCTTTGTCACTTACAAATGCCCAGGTGATATTGATACTGGTCGGTGATTGACCTGTTGATGGGCATTGCTGTCATGCAGCCTGAGTAGACATTGTGGAGCTTCTCCAGCAAAACTCCCCCTTCCTACTTCAAGTCAGATTCCAGGTGGTTAAATGCTGGACTTAAGATTTCAGATTCTATCTGTACTACTTTTCACACCTACTTAGATTCTTCCCTTTTTACAGGAAATGAACTCTTTAGCACTTTGCTTCCTTATCTAAGGACTGAGGGAATGCAACCTCTGCATGGATTTAATGGGAAATTGAGGAAAAGAATAATTTTTAATCTGATTTTTTTTGCATTTTTTTGTTAGAGAAGTTGTTAGATTAAAAATCAGTCATGTAAAATGGGTGGAATTTCCATAAATCACCCCTTTACCAACACCCTACATTGTTGTGGAACATTTGTTGCTGATTATGAAAGAACATCATCAAAGTATTACCACTAACTATGGTCCATAGCATACACTCGGTAAAATTTTCATACACCCTTATTATTAACACCATTTATTAATAAAGTTACTAATTTCTTACAGTTCATGAGAGAATGCCCTCATATTTGTACATCCTAATCACAGTACATCAGGATGGACTTTTAGAGTTCTTTGGAAACCACCTACCCAGAGATGATACTCATCAATTATAGATATTGTGATTATGTCCTAGTTCAGCATTTACTAAGTGCCTTGTGTCTTCTGAAAGTTCTCCTGGAGAGGTGAGTTGGGCAGTGCCTTACTACTAGGAGAAAGTGGGGTGTGGTCTTGGATGGGAGCTCTTCCTGGTCTCCCATTTAGAACATAGAGCCTAAAAAGTCATGACTGTAAAGTGAATATTGATCACAGGAAGCTATCAAGTTCCAATACTTGGAACTTGGCATGGATTTTCAGGAATGGACTTATTAAAGAGAGGCAGATGAAGTCCACATACAGAAGAGGAAAAGGCAGTGTAACCATGAAGACAGAAACTGAAGAGATGCACCCAAAGTCACAGAATGCCAGCAGCCACCAGAACTTGGAGAAGACAAGGATCAGATTTTCCCTAGAGCTCTGAGGGAACTCCTCCCTGTCAGCAACTTGATTTGAGCCCAGTGAAACTGATTTCAGACCCTTGGCCTCTATTAATATAGGAGAATATATTTTTATTCTTTGTCAGTTACCATGTTTGTGTTAAATTTTTATAGAAGCCAGAGGGAATCAATACCCCTTTCTCTATGCTGTTATACTAATAGGCATTGTTCCTGACCTCTTCACACTGGTGTTAAGTAACCACAGTAAGAATTTATGATTCTTAAAACATATTTTATACGATCCACTCTGGGAATATATGTAAGGCTGCAGTTTCTCAGTCACTCAAATTATTCCAATAACTGGTTCTCTTCCTCCAGCTTCAAAATCTAACATATATAATTCATTAACATTTGTTAATAACTCAGATATAAAATGCTTGATTGCCCTTTTCCACTTCAGGTAGATGATTTTATAATTCACTATTATTTATGTATATCCTTAATTTCATTGACTTTGGCTTGGCCATTTGACTTGCTTTTTCTTATAGAAAGTGAGAAAATATCATAAAAGACCTCGCAAATTTCCACCAATTCTCCAGCTCTTCCTTTCTGTCATGAATTTCAGCAAATCTCAGTAGGGGCTTGTGGCAGTTTGATGCCATTATAAATTCCAAAAGAGATATAAATTATGTTTGTAAACTAGTCTTTTCCTCTGGGTGTGATCCCCTTTGATTATATTCAATTCAGCTGAGATATCTTTGATTAAATTATATTAAGATTATGGCTTTGATTTGACCATGTCAGTAGAGTGTAACTCAGTTTGTCTTCACCCCCTTAGTGGGCTATATAAATGGACACTCACTCAAGAAAAAGGCACAGGAAGAAGAGACTGCCATACACAGGGAAGTGGAGAAAACTTTGTCATTTCAGTCCTGCCATGTGACAGAAAGGAGAAGGCTTAAACAGCTAAAGCCTCAGGGAGAGCTGAGCCATTTGCCTGATAGTTTGTTACTGAAGAGACCAGAGACCCAAGCAGTTGAAAAGGACCAGACAGAAATGAGCCATCCACCCTATAGCTGAAATTGAAAGAAGTTGGGCCCATAGAGCATTAAGGGGAAGGGGAAATCTGAAACATCACAGAGACCAGCAACCATCTTGCTTCAACATGTGACAACAGACTTTGGTGAGAAAACACCTCTTATGGTACCTTGAGTTGGATGCTTAGGGCCTTGTAATTATAAGCCATTGCCCCAAATTAACACCCTTTATAAAACCAACAGAATTCTGGTCCTTTGCATCAGCACCTCTTTGGCTGACTAATAGAGGGCCTCTCCCTGATCCTGGGCCTGGAGTAAAGCAGCAGCTCAGACAGAGCTACAGTCAACCTGCAGCCTACATATACTATAAGTTAGTAATAAACCTTCATTATTGGAAGCCCCTTGAAGTTGGGGAGTTTCTGTTACAACAAAACTGACCAACACAGTACATTTGTTGGCTGTTTAAATTACTTAAAATTGATCAACAACTAGTGAGATTGCAGAATTAAAGAAGCTAATATCTCTATCCTCCAATGATTTGTATATGAGAATCTAAAACCCTCCAAAATGAAATTTGAAACTTGAGATTTGGAGAATATTTTCCAATGTAACTATGGCCTTTTTTTCTATTCTGCACATACTGATTACAAATCTATGTGAATGATAATGAGAATGCTAATAAAATAATTATGAATACAAATTGCCTTCTGAACTCATATATTTCTTGCTCTCCAAAATTCAAAAACCAACCAGTTTTAGATAATATGTGGATACTTGTAATCTTCCCTCTACATTATACAAATTGCCTTGTCATATACATATTTTATTTTTCTCAGTATCAGTATCTCTCTCATTCCACATCTTAATCTCTCTGGCTTTCTCTCTTTTTCTCTGTCTCTCATTCTCCTTCTTTCAATTTCTGTCTCCCTATCTTTCTTCTGAAACCATTTTAAGATCATTGAACTAGTATGAATGCAAAAAGCTAGAAAGCTCACCAGTCCCACAATTATAAGAAACAGCTAAGTAGTCTATAAATTCATACTATTTTTGCACCTGTCAGAGGGCTGAGGTCACAGAGAAACTAAAGAGTCCCAAATCTAAAGAAATTCAGAAATGCTTCCAAAAAGAGATACACACATGATTTGCACCAACATTTTAATGAATCACTAAAGATCTGGAGTGAGCTGTCTGGCAGATGAAACTGAATCTTGGGGATATTGCTTCACTGGACACCAAGTTGATGGACAGTGAAGGCTCAGAAATTGTAAAGGGTCGAGGAGATAAAGGTATGACACAAACAGCACCAAATAAAGAAAGATAGCATGGTTCATTTTAAAGGGATGTTTGGGAGCATAACATCTTTGAATTTGCTGGTGTTGATGAACCCATGTGCATGGATATGCTCATTAGTGTGGGATTAGCACATGGGTTTGGGGTGAGCACATAAGTGATCACATGAGAGCTGATATATGAGCAAAATCAAAGCTTGTTTGACAAGGAAAAGTTGAAAAATTGACTGGATTAGCAGTAAAAAAAAATTATATTAGGGTCATATGAAAGCTTAGACTTTCATTTATAAATCATGAAAATCTTTGAAGGAGTTTTATCAGAAAAAAATATCACAATTATGTTCATGACAAGATCCAGTGCTAATAAATTATTGAGTATGTGATTTTGTGCATTGTTTGATACCACAACAAAGGTAACTGATCCATCTTGCTCATATAACATTTTAATTGTTAAGATTTAACTAGCTGATTTCTGGGAAGATGGTGTAAAAATAGATAGACAGAGCTCAACTCTCTCACAAAAAACAATCGTGGAAGAGCAAAATCTTTCCCAAGGAAGCTGTTTTGGGGTTCTATAGAACAGGAATGTGTTGTGCATCTTCCAGGAGGAAGTGAGACAGATAAAGAAGCCAAACAAAAACGGTCAGTTACTTGCCCCTCTGGCTGGAAACCAGACATATACCCTACCCTCAAATTGTATAGTCTTGGTAAAACTACTGGCTCCCTACAGCCAACTGAGAAAGAGGGAGAATTCCCTGGAAGAGGTGTCTGGAAGTGGTTGGAGAGTGAGTGCTTTTCAGTGAGTTTGCCCAGCTCAACACACTTTGGATCTCAAAGAAGTCACCAAGAAGCGCTGAAGCAGCCCCAGGGAGAGGGGAGGTGTGTCTGATCAGGCAGGTTGTCACATCCAGCTGCCCAGGGAAAGGCTGGAGCTAGGTAAGTAAGGGGGTGGAGATAGGCACTTAAACAGACCTGCTCCACAAACTGTTAGAAGCCCAACAAGCATAATGCAATGGAGGCAGGAAGACCCAGATAAGCTTCCAGAAGCCTATAACCAGTGGAGCCAGTGGAACTCAGTGGAGGAATTCCTGCCTTGCAGATATGAAATCCCTGGTTTTATTCCTGGTACCACCTAAGATAAAGGAATCCTCTGGGTTATCAGGCACTCAGCTGTAATCTTATGACAGTGAACATATAGACAGAAATTTTCTCTTCTTTTAGATATTCTTGGATCTGTTATTTTTAAAATTTCTATTGGTTCCTTTTTCTTCATTTTCTTCAATAATATTGGGTATATCACCTGCAGAGAGCAGGCTGCAAGGATATAGATTAATGGGTATTGGTAACCTGAGAAGCTCTTTAGAGGTTGAAAAGGTAGGCCTTTTTTCCTGGGTGGTATTTTTTTTCAGTTGATGTTGTTTTGTTCCTTGTTAACTGTCTTACCCTATTCTTTGTTTGCTTTTCTTTTACTTATATTTTCTGGCTTTATTTCTTTGCTTTCCTTCATTTTTCTATCTTCTGTTGCTTTTCTTTCATTCCACCTCTTCTTGTTTGACATTCATTTTTTATTTTTCTCTCTCTTTTTATCTTTTCTTCTCCTCTCTCTGACTTTTAATTACTTCTATTTTTTCTCTATTTTGTTTCTTGTTTCATTTTTCCTATTTCAACATTTTATTCTTGTTCCTTTGTATTTTTGTGTTTTTTTAACCTGTGTAACATTTATTTTCCTAGCAATTGTACAGTTCCTTTTCTACCTTTTTCATTATTATTAGTATTACTGTTTTATTTTCTTAACTTTTTCCTTTGCTCTGGTCAAAATATTTTTTTGCAGGAAAACAGTCAATGGCAAAGATATAGAATAAGAGGAAAGAAGTGCCAAAAGGAACCTTAGCAATCATACAAAAAATAAACAACAAAACAAAAACCTGGAGTTGAAAGAGAACCTAACCAACCTAATAATCCCATCAAGAAAACAGATACTTAGATATAAAAATAAATAAATAAATTACAAGCCATACTAAAAAACAGGAAGATATTGTCCAGTCTAATGAAAAAAGTAAAAAAGAGGAGGAGATGCAGAACATGGAACAACTAATCATGAATGTCCATACAAATAGCATGAATCAACTTATTGAAGTGAGGGAAGAGATAAAGGATATTATCAAGACACTGGAGGAACAAACAGAAGAATTTGTAAACATGCATAAAAAGATAATGGGTCTGAAGATGATGAATGCCACAATGCAATAAATAAAACATACACTGGAAGCAGATAGCATATTTGAACAGGCAGATGAAAAACTTAGTGATGTTGAAGACAGTACATGTGAAATCAGACAGATATTTGAAGAAATAGATAAAAAGAGAGAAAAAATACAGCACAAAACACAGCACACTTTGTATTATTCAGCCAAAATGGTGCTGATGCAAAACAGCAAAAATTTGTTAGCTTTTATAAAGGGTAGTTATTTGGAGTAGAAGCTACAGTTACCAGGCCGTAAAGTATGAGTTACTTCCCTCACCAAAGTCTTCCCATGTGTTGGAGCAAGATGGCTGCCAATATTCAACCTTCCTCTTCCTCTTAAGGTTTCATGGTCCCAGCTTCTTCCAATATCTGCTTTAAGCCATCAGGATCCCTAGCCTTTGTCTATTTCCCTGGGGCTTGATGCTCTCAAAGTTGGGCCTTAATTCTCTCCACAAAATCAGCTGTATTATCAGGCAAAAAGCTAGTCTTTTCCATATCTGTGAAGCTCTTTCTATTCCTCTGTGTTCTTCTTCTGTGTGTTTACTTCCTGAGATCCAGCAAAAACTCCAACATCAAAACTCCAACTAACACCTCTGCTCTGTTGTGTGGTTTTCTCTGTAACATCCCACCCACCAAGGGGCTTTTGCTGTTTCTGTGGAGCTTTCTCTATTCCTCTGTGTTCTTCTCTGTGTGTGTTTACTTCCCAGGCTCCAGCTCAAAACTAGAGCAACAAAACCCCAACTAACTTCTTTGCTTTGCTGTGTGGTTTTCTCTGTGTGTCACCACCCACCAAGGCAGTAGGGATTCAACATCTTATTGAAATTGTCCAATCAAAGCCTAAATCATTATTTAATCAAATGAAAGTGAAACCTCTGAATCCAATACAATCTAAAGTGCAATCAGGTCACTTTACAATTATAATTCAATACCAATTTTTAGAATTTATAAATAATACCAAACTGCCACACTCTACTCTCTGAGTTCCTAAAAGAGATTACAATATTCAAAAAACCTGAAGTCAGTAGCAATGCTAAGTACAAAATCACAATCAATTTAAATACATTTTGCCGTGAGGCAAAGTGTCTTCTGGCTGTAGACTTCTGAAACTTACAAAATCTTTTATCTTTTTCCAATTCACAAACAGACAAAAGATAAACATTTTAATTAACATAAGGAGAAATTGGGAGGGAAACATGAGTCATGGGTCTTCTGCAGTTCAATAAACCTGCAGGGCACACTTCATTAGAAGTCAAAGACTGAGAGTCATTCTTAAGATGATATTTTCTTCTCCTTGGGGCCTCATAAGGACCCACCATTTCCACAGGCTTGCCTGATGGCCATTTTCTTGGTTTCACCCTCATCAAGCACCTGGCTGACAACCAAGCTCTAGATATCACCCTCCCAGAGCATTGGCATGATTGCCACAATTTACCCAATCTTTGAGTTGGAGTATTAACCCCCATAGTACAGTGAACTGAAGATAACATCCTCCGTAACCTTTGTCATATAGACTCAAACCTCTCAGGACAGTGAATTGACTGCCTTGTCTTCTCTATGGAGGACAGGTCCACCACTCCCAGACCTATGCGGTCATGACTTTAACCTCCTTAATTTTTGGGGAATGTGCTCCACTTTCTCTGTACCTTGGGGTGACAAAACATTCCCCAAACATTGGATGGGAACATGTACCCTCTTCAACTGCTGGTGTAAACTCACAATCTCTGTACACATTGGTGGGATTCCTCTCTTGGCCCAAAGTGATATCTTAAAACTCTTAAAGCTCTTTCTCCTTGAATGTCTCATTTCCATGTCCCTTTTAGTCCAAGATAATAGTGGTTTTGTTCATACAGCTCTCTTAAAAAGCTTGTTGGTTTAGCATGAAAGAAGCAGGGATCCAAGCCATCAGACAGTAAGACTTTCCACAAGTTTTTCTGTGATAACTGCATCTTCAATTCTTATTTATAAGTTCCAAGATTAGCTATGTCTTCAAAACAGGCACTATCATCTGGTAGCTTGATTTCCAGAGGCTTGGAATTTCCAGAATCAGCTTCTGTTTCCTTTATGCTCAACATTTCAGTCATTCGCATGTATCTCTCATCTAGCATTTTGCTATGAGCTGCAAGGAGAACAAAGCCACATTCTCCGAGTTTACTTTGGAAAGTTCTTCAGCTAAATGCCCAGGGTCATTATTTTCAAATTCTGTCTTCCATAACACATCAGGAGATGATCTTGCTAAGTTCTCTGCAACTTTAAAACATGGATCACCTTTCCTAAAGTTTCCAATAACAGTTTCATCATTTCCTTCTAGGGCACCATAAAAAGTCCCTTTAGTGTCCTTATCCTTACCAACAATCCCTTCAAAGAACTGCAGGACTTTTCTACTAAACATCTCACAATTCCTCAATAAAAAAAATACCCCTTACCCAATTATAACACCATTCCAGCATTTTAGTAATTGCAAAAGAACTTCCCCACTCTCCAGTACCAAATTCTATATTACACAGCTAAAGGGGTGCTGCTGCATAATACCAGAATTCTGTTGGCTTTTATAAAAGGTTTTTATTTGGGGTAGAAGCTTATAGTTACCAGGCCATAGAGCATAATTTACTTCCCTCACCAAAGTCTGTTGCCACATGCATGAACAAGATGGCTACCATCATTAGCATTCCTCTTTCTCTTAAGGCTCTATAGTCACAACTTCTTCCAATATCAGCTTCAGGGCATCAAGCTCTCTAAGCTTTGTCTCTCTGCCATGGCTTGATTCTCTCCAAGTTCAGGCTTGCTTCTCTTCACAAGGTCAGCTGTAGACTATCAAGCAACAGACTGTCTCTTTTCCAGGGACCACTGCCATGTCTATGGAGTTCTCTTTCTTCCTCTGTGTTCTTCTCCTGTGTGTTTACTTCACAGGCTCTAGCTCAATGCTTTAGCAACAAAACTCCATCAAAACTCCGACTAACTCCTCTGCTCTTCTAATCAAGTAAAAGTGAAATATCTGAATCCAATACAACCTAATGTACTAACAGGCCAGTTTACAAACATAATCCAATATCTGTTTTTGGAATTCATAAATAATGCCAAACTGCTACACACCCCAAACAGTATAAGTCCTAATAAGCCCTGCTCCAGGACATATACTTATCAAATTGTCCAATAATCAAGAGAAAGAGAGAATATGGAATGTAGCAAGAGAAAAGAGATCCATCACATACAAAGGGAAGCTCAATAAGATTAAGTGCTGATTTCTCATCTGAAACCATGGAGGCAAGAAGGAAGTGGCATGACATAATGAAGGTGATAAAAGAAAACACTCGCAGCCTAGAATTCTCTATCCAGCAAAGCTAATATTCAAAAATGTGGAAGAGTTCAAAATAGTCACAGATAAACAGAAATTAAGAGAGTTTTTCATTCTCTACAATAAACCACATACTAGGCTAAAGAATGAATTCAGAAAGATTGAAATTATATAATGTAATAATTTCTCTTACCAAAATGGAATTTAGCTGCAAATCAGTAAAGTGCAGATAACAACATTAGACACAAAGATATGGAAGTTAAACAGCACAACCTTAGACAATCAGTGGGTCAAGGATAAAATTACAAAATAAAACAGTACATACCTTGAAATGATTGAAATAGACAACACCCATATGAAAACAAAAGGATGCAGTAAAATCAGTGCAATGAGGGAATTTTATACCCATAAATGGCTATATTAAAACAGCAGAAACAGGTAAAATAAAAAACCTAACTGCCTACAGAAAGAATTAGAAAGAATAATAAACTAATCCAAAAGCAAGTAGAAAGAAGGAAATAAGAACGATTAGCAGAGCTAATCTTTTACCAGAGCTAAAAGAAATTTTAAATAAGAAAACACACAAAAAGTTAAGAAAACCAAAAGCTGGTTCTTTGACAAGGTTAATAAAATTAACAAATCTTTGGCTAGACTAACAAAGAAAAAGAGAGAAGATGCAAATAAATAAAATGAAAAATGAATAAGGAGATATCACCACAGACCCCACATATGTAAAAGAGTACCCTAAGAAGATAGTTTGAAAAGTTGTATTCCAACAAGATGAATAACTTAGATGAAATGGACCAATTTCAAGAAATGCACAAGCAGCCCACACTGATGAAAAAAGTCAATGAACTCAACAGACCAATCTCAACTAACAAGATTGAATCAGTCATCAAAACCCTCCCAACGAATAAGAGCCCATGACCAGATGTCTTCACAGATGAATTCTAACAATCATTCTCAAAAGAACTAACAGCAATTCTGCTTAAATTCTTCCACAAAATAGAAGTGGAGGGAAAATTGTCTAACTCATTCTATGATGTCAGCACCACCCAGTACCAAAGCCACACAAAGACTCCACAAAAAAGAAATTCCATAGACCAATCACTCTAATGAACCTAGACACTAACATTTTCAATAAAATACATGCAAATCATATTCATCAACACAGCAAATGAAGTATATATCATGATCAACTTGGTTTCATCCCTGGTATACAAGGTTGTTTCAACATAAGAAAATCAATCAATATAAAACACCACATTAACAGATTGAAAGAAAAAAATCACATGATCCTCTCTATTGATGCAGAAAAAATCATTTGACAAAATACAGCACACTTTCCTGGTAAAAACACTTCAAAAGATAGGAATAGAAGGAAGTTTCCTCAACATGATAAAGGGTATAAATGAAAACACCGCACCTAACTTCAAGGGAGGGAAGAGAGTGGGGCATATGGGAAACCCTTACATTTTTTATTTAATATATATTTAATGTAAAACTTCTCTAAAAAAAATTATTATAAAATAAACAACAGCATTTGTGCACAAAAATAATGAGCAACCTGAGGAGGAAAGAAAAAATTCCATTCATGCAAACTAAAAGAAACAATTTCCTAAGAATAAACTTAACTAAAGATGTAAAAGACTTATATGCATAAAACTACACAACTGTTGAAGGACATCAAAGAAGCCCTAAATAAATGGAAGAATATTCCCTATTAATGAACAAGAAGACTAAACATCATTTAGATATCTCTCCTACACAAACTGATTTACAGATTTAACACAATCTGAATGAAAATTGCAAGAAACTTTTTTTACTGAATTGAAAAAGCTAATTATGAAATTCATTTAGAAGGGTAAGGGTCCACAAATAGCCAAAGACACACTGAGACAGAAAAATGAAATTGCAGGAATCTTGACTTTAAAATACACAAAAAGCTACAATGGTCAAAAATGCATGGCATTGGCACAAACATAGAAGGATGGAACCATGGAACAGAAAATGCAGTTCTGATATAGATCCCCACATATATGCTCAACTGGTATTACAAAAGGTCACTAAGCCCACTCAACTGGGAGAGAATGGCCTCTGCAAAAAGTTGTATTGGAGAAGTGGATATCCGTATCCTAAAGAATGAGAAAGGATCACCATCTCATGTGCTATATAAAAATTAACTCAAAATAGATCAAAATCTAAATATAAGAACAAAAATCATAAAGCTCCTGGGAGATACTGTATTGAAATTTCTACAAGATGTTCAACTAGGAAATGGATTCATAAACTTTACACCCAAAGCACAAGCAATGAAAGAAAAGATAGATAATTGGGACCCCTTCAAAATTACAACTTTTCTGATTCAAAGGTATTTGTCAAGAAAGTGAAAAGGCAGCCTATACCTTGGATGAATATATTTGGTAACCATCTATCTGATAGGGGTATAATATCCAGAATATATTAAGAATACCTAAATCTTGGAACTAAAAGGACAAACAAATTATTGAAAAATTGGGCAATTGATTTGAATAGACATTTATCCAAAGAAGAAATATAAGTGGCTAAAAAGCACATGAAAAGTTGCATAGCATGACTAACTATTAGGGAAATGCAAATCAAAAGTACAATGTGATATCATCGTCCACCCATTAGACTGGCATCTATTAAAAATCAGATGACTGCAAGCACTAGAGAGTATGTAGAGGAAAGAGAACACTTATCCATTGCTGGTGAGAATGTAGAATGGTGCCACCATTTAGGAGACCTGTTTGACTGTTCCTCAGGAAGCTAACTATAGAATGCCTTATTATCCAGCAATCCTACTGCTGTTTATATACCCAGATGAATTGAATGCAGGGACATGAACATATATATGCACACTGATGTTTATAAGGTTGGAAGCAACCCAAATGTCCATCAACAGATGAATGGATAAACAAACTGTGGCATATACATACATTGGAATATTACTCAGTTGTAAGAAAGAATGCAGTATTAACACAAGGTACAACATAGATGAATCCTGAAAAACTTATGTTGAATGAAGTAACCAGACACTGAGGGACAAATATTACATGACATCACTAATATGAATTAAGCAAATTTAGCAGACTCAAAGAGTTAGAGTCTGGAATTTTGGTTTACAGGATGCATTAAGGGAGTAGAGTTTTGTGAGCTGAGGCCCATATGGGCATCTACAAAAAGAGAAGGGTGTAGTTGTGCCATAAATGACCATGACAGTGGTGCAGTGATGTGATTAGATTCATTAGTGCTGGTCTGTGGGGCAGAGGGGGGGAAGTAAGGATGGGGTTTGGGTCAAACTATCCAAGGAACTGGGGGAAGAGTCATGGGAGGAGTAGCTGAACTCTGGGGATTTGCAGGTCTGTGGTTAAAAGTACAAAGTTGAGGATGTTCTTTTGGCTAATATGACAGGGGAGGGTTAATGGTGTAGGGTGTTGGGTGTGAGGGCAAATGTGGGAAATTGTGCAACTGTGGGGGCTTGTATGTTATATGTAAATATTCATCTTGGCACTGTTTGTTATATCAGTAGGTGGAGACCAACACAATAAACAAGAAAATATCAAGTTCCCATTCCTGGGAGTCCTACTATGCTATCAGAGTGACAAGAATCCCTCAAGAACATCAGTAGTACTGAATAAAAGGAAACAGACCAATATGTCAAACTCACAATGTTTTCACATGCAAATATTAATCTTATTCCTCAAAAATTGGAACTTAATGATTAACAGCAGTTCCTAGAAGAGGGAGATGGAAGAATAGAATAGATGGTACGTGGGACATTTTATGACATTAGAATTGTTTAGCATGATCTTGCAATAACAGATACAGGCCACTTCAAATTTCATCAAAGCCGATAAAAATATGTGATCCAAAAACAAAACCATAATGTAAATCATTGACCATGTTTAATAACAATACTTCAATCTGTACATCAATTGTAGCAAATATACCATCTGCATGTAAAATGTTATTAATAGGCGAGAGGAGAAAAAGGGGAGGGCATTGGGTATATAAAATACCTTATATTCTCTATGTTACTTTTCTGTATCCTAATGCTTCTTTGAAAGAAAATGAAAAAAATAAGAACACTGGGGAAATATATTGTTGAAAATAAAACTGCACATAGAAGACAACAGATCCCACAGTGATGTAAGGCACAATGTGTGAAATTAAAAAAAAAATTATTACTTCAAATTTTTTATTTCTTTGGTATTTCATTGGTTAATTTTAATATTATTTTTTTCTTATTAATTTTATTTGTTAATTTTGTTGCCATAATTTTTGAAGAAATTTGGTTCCCAGAAGAGTCAAAACAGTGGCAGGGGAGGATAATTGAAGCAGGGTTGCAGTATCAGGGGGTGCATGGGAAGGGGTCCACCTGGGGCATGATTCTAAGTCAAGTGAATATATTCAAGTGTTCATGAGACATTGTCTCAGTGGGTGGAGATCCACACAATAAACCAAAGAATATTGAATTCCCATCCTGGGGAGTTCACTACACTTTCTAATAGGACAGCAAGTATCCCTGGGTGCAATGGCAGTGTCTAATGAAGGAAGACAAACCATTAGACCAGGCCCTTGATATTGGTGATTTTACTTATGAACTTTTTCTTGTGAAATTGAAACATAGCTTAGTATTATATATTGCTTGAGTTACCTCCTGAAAGCCTCCTGTTTGCTCAAAAGTGGCCTCTCTCTATGCCAGACTCAGCATATAAATGCAGTATCTATCCCCAGGTGTGGGACATAACTTCCTGGGATGAGCCTCCCTGGTATCAAGGGATTATTACCAAGTGCCAACTAACAATGTATCTGGGAAAAAGACCTTAACCAAAAGGGGGAAATTGTAAATACAAATAAATTTTTATAGCTAAGAGACTTCAAAGTGAGGCAGAAGTTCATTCCAGATGTTATGCTCATGCAACTCACAGAAGGATCTCATTGACTTCCACAGTAAATAGTGCCTCAAATAGCATGGATCCTAAGGGCTCTTGAGACATCCAGAAACTATAAGCATGGCAGACAGCTCAGGAATTTGGCACCCTGTCATTGGACCTTTCTTGTTATTTATGCTCCCCAGTGTAACAGAGTTAGGCTTATTTATAGGTTATCTACACATAGCTCTTCTGCCCTTTCTATTTGAATCTATAATTATCACTATACTTGATAAATATGTTTTCCAGAGACTTAAATATTTGTTCCATGCATTTGCCAGTTGAGCCCTGAGTTTCAGCAGAGATACACCACCTACAGTCTAGTTCATTTGACTCACCCAGGACAAGTAACAAGGACATGTTGATTGGAAACTTACATCCCAGGAACAGAGAGTGTCTGCAATTACAAACAAGGTAGATCCATCCAGCTTCCCCATGGAAACTAAGGTACATTTCAGTTAGTAGCAAAGTGGACATCACCATTCCAAAATCCTCAAGTTTGGGAAACTAACAATGGGCTAAAGAAGACTTATTATTATTCCACTGTGGACTTATTATTATTTGTGCAATGGAAGAACCCTTACTGATATAAAGTCAGTGGGCTCCAGAGTTTTTGAGGATTGAGAGAGGAAAGAATAGGTGTCATAGGGGGTATTTTGGGGACATTGGAATTGTCTTGCATGGCATTGCTGTGACAGATACAGGCCATTGTATATTTTTTCATAACCTAAAAAATTTTGCAGGACAGAGTGAAAACTTTAATGTAAACTGTAATCAATAGTTAGTAGCAATGCTTCAATATGTTTTCATCTATTTTAACAAAGATACCACACTATTGAGGGATGTTGTTGATGTGGGAAAGTGTGGGAAGAGGAGGGAAGTGGACATATGGGAATCCCTTATATTATTTATGCACAATGATGTTATCTAAGGCTTCTTTAAAAATAAAAATAATTTTAAATATAATGAAAATTTATATATATATATATATAT
>JAQZBX010019274.1:0-33927 GCA_029593785.1 Cabassous unicinctus
AGCTGTCCACATAGGGGCACTTGTTATCATCTTAATCATAATATTCATAACATCCCTCATTTGTTATCTGATCTCTCAACTCTTAAATGTTACTTTATACAGCCATTAACTTGACAAATATGACAACTAAAGATACAAAACAGGGGACAGATGTGGCTCAAATGGTTGGGTGTCCGTCTGCCATATGGAGGGACCTGGGTTCGATCCCCGGGACCTCCCGGTAAAATTAAAAAAATATATATATATAGAAGGCGCATGGGCCGCCAGGCCCCGGGAGCCATGCAGCAAGATGATGACGTAAAAGGAGAGAGACAAGACGAGCTGCTCCGAAAGCTCCAAAAACCAGGAGCCGAGGTGGCGCAGATGGCTAGAACACCTCTCTCCTACATCGGAGGACTTCAGGATCGAATCCTGGTGAAGACTGGAGGAGGAGGAGGATGAGAAGAGATGAAACAGACACAGAGAATTGCCCAGCGAATGGACACAAAACAGCAAATGGGGAAGGGGGGGGCTTTAAAATGGATCAAGTAAATAAATAAATCTTTAAAAATAATAATAATAATAAAAAATAAATAAAGATACAAAACCAGTGTGAAAGGGATAGCGACTAGACTTTCACCCCATGAAATCAGCAAAGAAACATGACAGACTTCTGGAGGTGGAAGAGAAACTAACATCTTTGCTCAAGACCTCATAACCAAGGGAATGACCAAAACGGGGTACAGAGTGTGTGTGATAAACTTATATAGAGAAAGCCCTGGGGACCAGCCCACTCAGAGCCCAAACAAAACAACAAACCTCCATGCCCTGCTTCTTTGAACTCCCTCTCGAGTTTCCACCTGAAATCTTCCGAAATTTGAAATTTCTGAAGTCTGAAATTTGAAATTTCAGGTGGCCGAGCCAAATACCCAACCAAGCCTCTAGTTAGTTATGTTTGATCCAATACAAAATTAAACCTGTCTCCCCAAAAACTGTCCCTAGAAGATGGACAAACCCGTGTCTGATCAATAGGACTCATGCTAATGTCTCTTATAGGTCTATAAAAATGGCTTGCCATCCCCAGAAACTCAAAGCTGCTTCCGTTTTTGCAGTTTCCATACTGCAGCAGAACTTTCGGCGTCCTGTAAAAAAATGCTGTTACCTGCAAACTCAACTCTGATTTGTCTTTTGACACTATTATTCCAGTCCCTTGCTGCTACCAGCTCTCTGTGTGATCTGGGGTGAGTCCCTTTCCCGCTGTAAGCCTCAGGAATCAGAGGATGCTGGATTGACTGCCTCTGAGGTCCCTTTGAGCTGTTTCTCTTGGACTTTAATGGTTGTACAGCTGCTCCACGTACACAAACAGAACCCAACATGGCAGGGGAAATCCTGGCGTCTCCTGGTCAACTGGAGTCTCACAGAGCTCCAGGGTATCAGCCCTGACTCACCCCTTCTCCTCCGGTCTCTTTGTGGAGGTTTTTGGCATGGAGCTACGGATTCATAACCAGGGCTGGTATACTTACCAGTCTATGTCTGGGTCCCACGGCATCAGTCATTTGCACATCATCATCATCTTAAAGTTTGCTTTGCATACCATCTGCTCTGTTATTTATTTAACCCTTTTCTTTAAATATACTCACCTCTCTTCTCTTAAATTTATTTTAACAGAAAACTTCCTTTCCCTCTCCTAAATGAAAAATCAACTTCACTTGCCATAAATAGATGGCAAGTATAAAAATAAATGCAAAGAAAACAAGTATTATTATCAAAGTCTAGGAAGACGCTGGAACCTGCTCATGGCGCTGGGCCTGAGAGCTGCCCTTTTGAGGTTAGAAGGAAGATTAGCACATGTCAGCGAGGAACTGAAAGTGCCAAACCACCACTGTCTCTTTGAAAGTCATCAGGAGGACTGAGGAGAGTGGAGAAAGGAAGAAGGATTCATGGTAGGATTCCATGGCATTTGTTGCCCAGTAATATGAGTCCACGTTTTAGAACATACTGGGCTCAGCTAGCCTTGGTTTTCATACTTCTGCCCTGACATGGATTTTTAAAGGATTTTAAAGGCCAAAACCCACTTTCCCACAGATGAAAACAGAGCACAGAGAATCACAGCATGGGGCTCAGGGATTCACAAGACCTGAGAGCAAGTCTCAGCTCTACCAGCAACTAGCTGTGTGACTTTGGGCAAGTTCCTGTACTTCTCTGTGCCTCAGTTTCCACATCTGCAAAGTGGCAACAACAGCTGCCTCATAGGGTTGCTGTGATTTTAAATAATGCATACGAAGTCTTTAGCATATTGCGTGGTCTTTACCTGATGTCTTCCCTTATGAATATATTATGAACATTTTCCTTATGAGTCCATTTTTTTCTAAAATATGATTCAAATGGTTCCATAGTTTTCTTTTATAAGGATAGACAAAAATTTAATAAATCCTCTATTGATTATCATTTTGTTCATTCTAGTTTCTTATTATTTAAATAAAACTGCCCTGAACATTGTGTTACATTAAAAAAAAAAGTTTCTAGCAAATGCCTGGCACACAGCAAGTACTTGATTGTGTTTTTTGTTTGTTTGTTTTAGGCAAAGATTAGAAGCAAAACTGAACCATGTCCAAAATAAAATGAATCATTCTTGGAGAGTCTGCACAACTCAGCAGGGATGCTGTTAGAATTGGATTCTGATGTGGGACCCTGGCCAATACCCACAAAGACCCTCCATTTGTCAACTGAACCATGGAGCCTTCTTTTTCTGGGTCCCAAGTTATCTGGAGACGAGCTGCCCCTCCCTATGTGCTGCATCTCAGCAACCTTTGAGCTATTCTGGGGCTCCAAGGGGCATGGGCGTGGGAAGGAAGGAAAATTTTCCACAGTCTTGCCCCAATGTTCCCAAAAGAGTTTAACCTTGAAGAATGGGGCATGTCTAACACAAAGTGTTTCTCAAAGCTCAGCATCAAGATCATGAATATCCCTTTAAGCCATTCTGTTCTTAGGCTCAAATCACTTTCTTCACCTTTGGTCGATGATATTGATCAATATTGGCCTATCACTGGCTCTGCCTTTCCAGGAAGAGTCCAAGTAAACCCTCTGCCTCAATCACTTCCCATCCCCTGTCCTGTTTTGTGGGGAACCACTCTGCCCACATATTCCACATCTCTACCTTCGGAACAGAGACAATGGAACAGAGGCAAATAATCTAAGCTATCCAGCGCTTGGCTACAATGAGTAGCTCAGGGCTGTGCACATCAACATAGGTTGACCAGTCAGAGCTAATGAGAGTCCATTGAGGGACTCAATGAGGGAATCCAGTCTGCTCTTCTTTGCTGGATTTAAACCAGGAAGATATAAGGGCTGGAGCCACAGCAGCCATTTTGCTACTAAAAATGGTAGCCTAGATAGAGACAATGTCACTGAGAGATGGAGGGAGTGAAACCAGGTTCTGGAGGCATCTTTTGAGCCCCTAGATAGTGTTGTGCCCAAAGACAGGATCCCAGAACTTTTCAGTTCTATTAGTGAATCATTTTCCTTTTTGCTTAAGCCAATTTGGATAATTTATAACTGAAAGAGTAGTAACTTCTACAGCCACTTTTCTAACACACCAACAAATCCACCTAGACTAATATTAATTTTTTTTTTTTGAGTAGGTAGGGAATTGAGAAGGCAGAAATCTGTCCTGATAGATTCCAGTGGTACTGAAAGCATGAATATAGGGGTCCTCACCAGCCCCCAGACTCAGGGCATGAAGACTTACACAGCTGCTCCTCTTCATTGAAGCCCATGATCGCCATGGCCTCCAAAGTTTCCTGGAACATCTCATCGTCCTGGGCAGCCGGGATGGGCACGAAGCCATTGGAGAGGAACGTGTAGTTGCTGAAGCCCTCCAAAAGCAGGTCATCTAGAAGGAGAGGCAGAGGGAGGCGTGGTCAGGGACCATATTTCCACTTTCAACACAAGCCAGTGTCCTGGTAAAGCATCTGGACCATCATCACTTCTTCCCCTTTCCCAAAAGGACTTGGGTGGTTTAAACCCCTCCTTCCTCATCGTTGCATAGATCACCCAGCTCAGGCTGCCTCACATAACAGCACAAGTTGTGCACTGACCCAGCCTTAATTCTGGCTGCCAAAATCCAGCCTTCAGCTCTGCTAAGCCCTGACCTGGTTCACATCTACTTGGAGGAAGGGATGCCTTTATCTCAGTTACACAAAGGCACTCTGCCTCCAGGAACAAAACTGCCTGAAGAGTTATGGCCATCTTTATTCATCTGTTTATTAAATTTTTATCAAAATCATCCATGCATGTGATTTTTAAAAACCAGTTACTACCAAAAGGTTTATAGAGAAAAACAACATTCCCCTCTCCCACCCTTTCTCCAACTCTTACCTATCCTATAATGACTGCTTTTCCCTTCTAGCTGTTTCCTCTGCTAGTTACCACCATCCCTCTATATAACAGACTTACCTGTTCTTTGTGGAAATTTAGATATTATCTATGACTTCCTATTCTGATGGATGAAGATTTAGCTTTCTTCTACCATCCTCCCTCTCCTCCAATTATTTTTAGTTGAACCAATAGATGGGGTTTATATCAGGGGTCAGCAGATCCATACCACCTGTTTTTGTAAATAAAGTTTTATTGGAACACAGACCCTCCCATTTCTTTGCCTATTTTCTTTGGCTGCTTTCATGCTATAATGGCAGACTTGAATAGTTACAACAGAAACCATACGGTACACAGAGCCTAATTGTGTATTTTCTGGCCCTCTCCAGAAAATGTTTGCCAATTCCTTGTTTATATGATTACATCCATTAAATATTTTTCTCTGCAAAGTCATATTCTATGGTTATATTTCATCGTTTTGTTGCTGTGGCTCAGCTCCTCTCTTTCCCAAGAGTTTATAACTACTTTCTTTTCTTTTTAAATACTATTTGCTTTTATCATATCCTCCAAAACATGAAGTTTCCTATCCAAAGCTGGATCGGATTGTACTTTTGGAGGGGAGTCATTGAGATACTTTATTTTTTTTTTTTTAAACAAAGGTCTTTTATGGGTCAAATCACTTAGAAGCTGCTTGATGAACTCGAGGTTGAATTGACCCCAGATCCCAGTTAACTCAGGCCTTTGGATTAACTGGAATGACTAAGGTCACAGGGAACTGGGTCTTTGCCAAGACTTAATCATCCAGGGCATGAGTAAATGCATGTCTATTCAGTTCTCCCCAACAACCTAACCCCTTCTCCAGCCTATCACCAAGAATCCAAATAGCCCAGAACACTTCGTTGTTAGACTTTTCCTTGTCCAGTTTCTGGAACTGCACAGCGAACACACAATGAAAGACCAGAGGCAAAGCACCATACTGTAACCCAAGTCGCCAACAGACAAACCGTTGACTTTGGTGCCAAATAAGGGGGGGAGGGGGAGATGCAAACATTTCTCCCTGGGCCACCTCATAGTATCCTGCACAGTAACTGCTCATTTACCATATTTTCCAGGGTATAACATTCATCCAGTATTCCCCGCTTTATCCAGAATTGCTCCACCCCATACCACGTGCTGCAGAAGGCCAAGCATCAAGATCAAATAATGGATGATGCCACCCCCTAGTGGCAGAGCCCTGCATTATACCCCATCACAGCAAAGGTGTGCACTCAACGCGTCCTTTTGGTAAATTTTCTTTACCCAAATAACTAGCCCTGAGCCACAAAACTGCTGGAAGCAAAATCTGTATTATTCTCATAACAATTTGGATTTAAAATTACTACTGGAATGACCCTACTATGTATCTATATTCATTAATATCTTCCTTTTATAGCTATGTGACTTTTATATTCTTTTAAGTTAGATTATTATTGCATGTCCAGAGTTTACAATTTCCTACTGGAATCTGATATACACTATATTATGTTTACATGAAAAAAAATAATATGTTTTTCTGATAACAGGGGTTGCCAAACTATAACCCACTTCCTGTTTTTGTAAATAAAGTTTTGGGGAATGGGAGCAGCTCAGTGGCTGAGCACCTGCTTTGCACATACAAGGCCCCAGGTTCAATTCCTGGTACCTCCTAAAAAAAAAACAAACAATTATGTTGTAAATAAAGTTTTGTTGGAACACAGCTACACCCACTCATTTATATGTTGCCCATGGCTGCTTTTGAGCTACAATTGCAGAGTTAAGCAGTTGCAACAGAGACTTGCCATGCCTAAAATATTTATTTGGCCCTTTACAGAAAAAGTTTGTTGACTTCACTCTACAAATCCACTTCAATATCACTTTCAAAGGTGCTGTGCAATGAATATGCCTGAGGAACGCCTCCCTCTCCTGAATTCCTTATAAAATTGGAATGCATCTCATGTACTTGCAAATTTTATAAACTGGAAAATATGGTACTTGCCTTTCTCTCTTCTTGAGGGCACAGATTGTACCTGCCATATAGTAGGTGCTCGGTAAATGAGAATGACTGAAAGAAAGCCACACCTGCCTGCTGGAAGCAGACGGGGACTTGAGCACCTGTCACCCACGGGTACGGTTCTTGCTCCAACAGGGTCTCGTACTGTTTTAATAGCCAATCACTTGACCCAGAACCATGACGAAAGGGAAGGCTGAAGCCTTCCAAGCACATGTCACTGCTAGCCACTTACTTTTCATCTTCTCCTTGGCACCAGCAATCATGTAGTAAAAGATGTGGAATGTCCTCTCGTCCCTGGCTTGACGAATCGCCCGTGACTTTTCTAGCAGATCTGGTTTGGGAGAAGTTAAGGATTCTGGAGGTGCCACGGCCCTTCCTCTTGTGAGGCCCTACGCTTTCTCCCCAGTTTCTGTAGCACAAGCTGCTGGAGGGGAAACTCTCCAGGACCTGGGAGAGGCTCAGTGGAAGGTTTTGGAGAACCTCAGAGAAGGGGTGGATTCAAGCCATCCACACTCGCTTCACCCAGTTTTGACCCAGGGATGGGCAACGTCTTTAACTTTGCCATTGCCCCTGTGGACAAGTGAGACCACTGGGGGCTGCTGTCAGGCCCCGGGCCCAGAAAGAAGCATGGGCAACAGAGAATACAGGGCAAGCATAAAAAGAGAGGAGTAAAAAGACCCAGCATGAAGGGCTATGATGGGGCATGGCAATGAAATGTGTTCCCAATGCCCAGCACCAAGTCTCCTTCCAAATGAGCCGTCCTTAAAAATGACCGAGTAAAAATCCTTATATCCGCCAGCATTTATTACTCCCAGTGCTAAGTGCTTGACGTGCACTGTCTCATTCAAGCCTCACAAACGACTCTAGAAAGTCAGTGCAGATATTATCCATATTTTCAAGACAGGGAAACTGAGGCTGGCAGTGGTGAAGTCATTTCCCAAGACCACACAGATAGGAAGTGGCAAAGCCAAGGTTCTGCAGTAGCCGAAAACATCACGGCCAAGAGGCTGGACTTCAGGAGAACAGGGTTTGATGAGTGACCTTGACCCAGCAGCCTAACCTCTCTGGTTAAAGGAGAACCCACAGGTCCTCCAGGCTCCCTGTTCAAAAAGGCAGCTCTGACAGGGGTGACTAATTAATCTAGCGGGGGGTGCTCTGGGAGGGACTGAGGCTTGCCATAAGCAGGGGAAGTGAGCAGCTTAGAAGCACGTGCAGGGGCTCAAGAGGACGGGGCACCGGCTGTGGACTGGATGGTGACCCAGCAGCGCCCCCAGCCGTGCGACAGGGATCCTTCCTGGGTGGGCTGGCCATGCAGCCCCAGAACAGGGTGTCTCAACCAGGCAGAGGGCGCCTGGTCTCCAGCCAGGGGCCTGCGTCCCACAAAGCAAAGAGGAACTGTTCCCGTAGCCTAAAATCTCACGATTCTGGAGAGCTGGACAGCCTCCCAGGCCCTCTGCCCACCCATCCCCAACCTTTGCTCATTGCAACCAAATGGGGGCTCAGGGCATGGCGGAGGTCACCCCAAAGGGGCACCATCCCCACTTCCCAGAGCTGGGGCCAGGACTAAAGGAGGCGGTACCCCACACACCACAACCCCTTCAAAAAGCTGAGTGATAGTGAAAAACCCTAACAGTTCCACAATCTCTTTTCTCAACCCTGGGGCCAGAGGAGCTTCCGGATTTTCCAGATCTTGGACAGACTGTGGTGCATATATAATGAGTATCATATAACACTGCGGCAGCAAAACAGTAATATTCTCATAGGGGAGAGAGACTATAAACAGCTTCTTGTTGGCTCAGGACAGGTTTTGTCACCAGATGAGTTTTAATTTTCAGAGGTTTCTAGATTTCGGAATTGCACATGCGGGGTTGTGGGCTTGTATTGTGATAGGAGACCTGGAGGGGGCAGAAACTCATCTCCACAAGCCATCAAGACACAGCAGGGGAGCAAACACGATCGAACCCAGTGTCCTGGGGGTCCCAGAGAAGAGCTCGCTCAGGCCCCAGGTCCCACTGTTCAGCCGTCAGGGTGAGGCCCATTCTGATACGGCCAAATAGAGCTGGCTCTAACCTTTGCGGCTAAGAAGACCCCATTTGCTACAGGTACCTCTCTCGATGAATATCAAGTCCTTAAACTCAGTGGATAAATACAGATTTTCTAAGAAAAAGATGTTGGTGGGTTAAAATAGAAAACTACAAAGGTTAATAATGGCACAATAGCCACCATGTGTCAGATGCTTCTTTTGGGCCAAGCACCATGCCACGGGCTGTGACGCAGTGTTCCATCGGACCTCCACGTCAGGTCCACAGAATAGGTGCTGTTATCGCCTCCATTTTATAGATGGTGAAACTGAGGCTCAGAGAGGTTAAGTGACTTGCCCCAAGCCTCACAGCTAATACGGCGTATCTGAGAATTGGACTGAGACCCATGCGACTCCACAGTCTACCCGCTTATCGAGGACACCCTCTTATCCAGGGTACCCACATGCAACTAAAACGCTCCCCTGTTCCCACCAGTCCATGTGCCTAAGAAAACATGGTGCCCTTGAGCCTAAGGGGAGCCTACAATGTTTCAAGACCTGGTCCCTGAGTCCAGAATTTTCTGACTCGGCTCCGTCTCCATCCTGATTCTCGAAAGAGGTGCTCTCTGTGTCCTTTGCAGCACCTGCATTCCCCGGGGAAAGGTGTTTTCACTGATTTCTCATCTGTAGGTGCAGCTGGTCACAGACCAACTCTCCAAGAAGGACACAGTCCTGCATTTCACCTTGGACCCTGGCTCAGGAAGGAATCCCCGTCCCATGACGGAGGTCATCCGACAGTCCATTACCAGTCCTGTCTGCCACTGGCACAGTTCTAAGACCTTTATGTGAGGTAATTAGATTTATCCTCACAAGAACTCTACGAGGCCGGCTCTACCATCATTCCCATTTCATTGATGAGGTAACTGAGGCACAGAGAGGTTGAGTAACTGGCCCCAGAGATCAGCCCAGCATCAAACTCAGGCTATATGGGATTCAAAGGCCGAGTCCACATTTATGCAACCACCCTCTACAGAGCCTGCTGTAAATGGAAGACAACCCCAGGGAAGATTTGTTCTGGAAGGATCCTAAGAGTCAAGGGAGAGAGGGGTGGCTCTTGTGCAAGTCACTCTGCCTTTCTTGCTCCCTCTCCCAGACTCTGGCCCAGACGAAGCCAAAGGATACATGTCTCGATGTTGGCGCCCACGATATAGCCGGTGACGTCGAAGTTGATGCGGATGAATTTGCCCTGCCAACCGGAAAACACGGCTCATGGTCTGCTGCCAGCCTTAGCCCTCTCAACCCACGCTGCAGCCCGTGGGGAGGGAGACATCGGGGGGCATGCAGAAATGAAAAAGTTCCTGCAAACATTCAGGTCTTCACAGGTCAGCTCGTCAGAAGACGCCAGCGCCTGCTGAGCGAGGGCTCTCCAGGCTGTATGGCAACAGAGCAACTTAAAAAAACGCTTCCAGTTATGGTGCAATGGATAGAGCACCCGTTTACCATATGAGAGGCCCCGGGTTCGCTTCCCGGAGCCTCCTTGTGAGGGCAGGCCGGCTCGCGCGGCGCCGTGGGCTGATGCGGCAAGACCTCACAGCAAAGGGGAGATAAGCAGACACAGAGAAGACACACAGCGAATGGACACAGCAGTATAAGCAGCAAGGGGGGGATAAATAAATAAAATAAATAAATCTTTAAAAAAAAACAAAAACGCTTCCACCAAAGCGATTGCATTTGGCTCTTGCAACGACTCCATGTCACGGCTATCCCCATTTTAAAGGTGGGATGCGGAAACGGGTAGAATGACTTGCCCACAGTGACATGGCTCCTAAGAGGTAGAATCGTAAGTAGAGGAGTGTTTCTTGTCACCTAAGTGACTGGAAGGCTCCCCCACCCCCCACCCCCCATCCATCAGGCCCACGCATCCACCTGCCGGCTAAACCTCCTCCTCCGGGAAGGTGAGCGTGATTTGCAGCTCCAGGGAGCCACACAGTCCCAGCAGGCTCTGGGGCAGGACTGGACCACAGGCCTGGTGGTCCTCAGATACGTGAGCTGGGAGAAGAGGCCCTCTGCCTCAGCTGACCATAAAGCCAAGGTCAGGGGCTGGTCCTGATCCGGCAGCACTGGCCCTTTCCCTCCTTTCTCAGTAGCTGACAAAGGATGGCATCCTTTTCCCTCCACCATGACGTCCGTGACAGGAGGCATTCACTTGTGTGGACACAATCCCCTAGGCTTGCTCGAGCCTCGACAAAACCCTCAAACTGTCTCCATCAGGAAGTAAGACAGCAGAAGGATCTGTGACACCCACAGTCATTGCTAGCAACGGAGTGCCTGCTGGCCCTGGCTGCCATCCCCGGCCCCCAAGAGGGCATGGGACACCAGGGACTAGAGGACATGTTCAGAGTTAATGTTGAATTTGCTCTCATTCATGACCTTCTAGAAACTCTGCAATGGATTGCAACACGTAAGTGCAGTGAGTGTCAGCGCAAGTGCTTCCCTCCGCTGCAGTATCGTGGAAATCTGGGGGAGTGACTGTTTCGGTTGTCACCCAATGGCAAAGGCTACTGGCACTCAGTGACAAGGGGCCAAGGGTGCCAGGCATCCCACAGCATGCAGGAGAGCCCCCCACAAACTAACACCGTCCACATCCCACCTGACATTCGTGTAGGTGAAAAACTTGTTTGTAATTAGCTGAGTCTAGAATCCAACTCATTTTAGACAAAAGCACAAAGAGTTTTCTTTAACATTGTTCTAGTATAAGAACATAATATCCGTGTAACCCTAGAGAAGAGTGTTCTTGGACTCAGAGCTTTACCAAGAGTTGCTCATTGTTTTGGAAAATCCTGTCCTAACAGGGAAGTCACTCTTGGCAGCTCAATCACCAGCCAACACCCCAGCCCCCAGCTCGTATCGGGGCTTTTGGAGCTGCTGTAGCTGTTGTCTGGTACAGAGGCCGTGCCTGACCGTTGCATCCTGTCTTCTGGCATGGTCCAGTCCGCGCACTGATATGTTGAAATGCACATTATTTTTACGATGAATTATTTTACTTTATTTCTTCTTTGTATTACAGTTAAGGCCTTATGCTGATTTGTGTTCATCCTGTTTGTAGTGGGTCATGTGACCTATGGCATTAATTTTGGGACAAGAAAGGGGATGTTATGTAATTATCTGTCACGCGGGGTAAAACAGTATTGAGAACCGCCACGTGTACATGCAGGACACGGTGTTACTCGGAAAAACAGAGCAGAGCAGAGGCTTCCCACAAAGTTTTCTCACAAGGGCCCCATCCCAGCGAATGGCAGCTCAGGGGGACACCCACAAATAAGCAGAGGCCCCCTCTCCACCGCAGTCTTTTCTCAGAATTACTATCATTAAAATATCTTTCTGACATTCCTTTCTGTCACCACTTCCTGGGTCCAATAAAACCGTTTTTGTCTACATGTCCTGCTTTCTCCCACCCCCACTGGGCTCAAGCGAGAAAGGGGGACCGTCGGAGCCTGGGGAAGCAGGCAGGGGCAGTTGGCGCCTCCTGCCTTTGGCAAAGTCTGGCTTCCCAACTAGGCCACAAGCTTCGTGAAGGCTGGAACCACATCTGATTTGCTCCCTGCCGATCCTCAGAGCCTAGTACAGTGTCTGGCTCACAGTAGGTGCATGATAAAAATTAACCGAGCAAATGAAGGAAAAAAAAAAAAACACAAAAGAGAATGGTGTGTGTAAAAATGCTTACCAGAATGCTGGTATACAGTAAGTGCTTAATAAGTATTTGTTGAAGGATGCTTATGCCTGGTTTACAGCAGTTGCTCAGTTAGAGTTTTGTGACTACCTGAATGAGTATTGCGTGTACGTGTCCAGCTTCTACTAGTTGCGCAACAAATATTTATTGAAGGAATTATGAATGCCAAACACCTAACAGGGTGCTTAGTTTCCACAGATGCTCAGTGAATATTTGCCCCACGAGGAGAGAATGAAAGAACACGTGAAAGAGTGGCCGGAGACTTCGGGGGACTCCAAAAACACGCGGCACAAAGTGCCACGTGACACACACCTCCATCTTCTCAGGCTCAGACTCCCTTGCACATACATATCCCACATTCGCTGACACCAAGGATCTGAGTCTGCCAGAAAACCCGCATGGCTTGGCTACTTACAAATCGTGAGGAGTTGTCGTTCTTGACCGTTTTGGCATTGCCAAAAGCCTCCAGAATCGGGTTTGCTTGAAGAAGCTGCTTTTCCAGCTCACCCTAAAATACATCCACACCGAGTTATTGAAGAAAGCAGCTCAGACCCTGGCAGTTTTACCCTAGACAGACGTCATCACAAGACTCTGCCCTTTGCCCGCAGTTTCTCTCCTGTCCTACCTCCCACTCCTCTGAAACCGTGATGCTAATGTTCAGATTTGCTCGAGGATTTCAGAAGAAGAGCCCTGGCCAAGCTCTCCAAGAGCTAGGACGTCTGTTCTCCATGAAGGTTGCTTTGTCCAAGACCAGCACCTGCTCACCTACCCAATATCCCAGCCACTCAGGCAACCACACTGTACACCAGGGACGCCATTTCCATCACGGCAAATGGTGTCCCAAGGATTTGTGCAGTGCCCACCCTGCCCTACTGTACATGGCTGCTGCTGCTCGTGTTTACCAAGCAGCCTTCTGCAAGCAAAACCACCACAATCCTCCCGCTGATTGTTTCAATGCAATCTTTAAAAGTTGCCATTTTTCCTTTCTCAGGATTGATCTTCTGAAGTCTCCTATGAAGGGCAACTAAGGAATGCACAAAACCCACTGGGAAGCCTGCAGAACAAAGCTTCAAAGCAGGTTGTCTGAGCTCCATTCATTGGGTTAAACGCAAATGAGATGGTACACAGCCCACTGGCCCCTCTGCAGGGGCGCTTATGCACAAATGCAGTCACGTGATTAATCATGGCAGGAAAGGGCCAACGAGGTAAGTCATGCCGGGACAGCCAATGAGCTTTTTGCCCAACTCCCAAACATGGCAGCTGCAGGCCAGCCCAGAGGCCTCGGTGTCCAAGCTCTTCCTCCCAGCCTCCTCTGGGAAGTGCTGGGGGTTGGGGAAGGGGAGGTTCTCCTTGTACTCCCTGCTGCCTTTCTCTTTCTTTTTGTCCAGGCAGAAGCTGGGAAGGGGTCTAGAGGAAAAAAGGGAGGACCCAGCTTTCTTCTTGTACTCTACACACCAGGAGGACATCACAGGTAGCTTTCCCAAAAGGGGCAAATCAGGAAGCTACTATTTATTTACGTTTTTCATTTTTACATGCATCCTCCTCCTTTGCAGCTCCCAAACAAAGATGACGCAAACGCATCATCTCCCCAAAAATCCCCTATAACTGGGACTTGTGGAAATTTTCAAGAGCCACGGGCTTTCCTCATTGGGAAGAAGATGAAAGGAATCAACCACTTCCATCAGCATAAACTCGGAGTGTCCTAAAAAATGTTCCCTTTCTAGAATGAAATTCCAGCTGGTGGGGCCAAAAGGTCCTTTTCAGGAGAGCATTAAACATGGAACTAAAAAGTCAGAAGGGACCTGGTCCAAAGACTTCATTTCATGGATGACAAGCCTATGGCCCAGAGAAGTTAAGTGACTCGGCTGAGGTCACACAGGAGAGGATCCCAAACAAGAATCCTGCTTCTCCTTCTGCCCCCCACGGTCTAACTGTGATGGATTGAGTGTGATCCTTCCAGGAGCTGTGGGAGATCCCTGAGGGTCTCAGACGAGCTAGGACCCATCTTCCAGTCCCCCAAGCTCTGCATCATGGACTGAGCAGCACCTGGCTGTGTGTCGCGTAGCTGGGGCCTTACCGCGCCACCAAAGCTTGTGCGTCGCCAACCCCAAGACTTCTGTTTCTGGAGTCTTGAGTCAAGCAACCAGCATGCAGAAGACAAACACACACTGCACTCGCATGCACAAAGACACACCGGTGCGCGGAGAGGGCTGGGGGTGGAATTTAGGGATGGTGGAGGGAAGGCGGGGCCGCGGCCATGCATCAACTGACGATCAATCAAGCCAGGGAAGCATCCGGGCCTGACAGCCCTAAAGCACTCAGCGAGACGGGAGAGACGTCTCTAGGTCGTTCCACTCAGAGACACGGGTGGTGGTGGACACTCTGGTGGGTGGGGGAGGGGGTTCCTTCTGAACTGGGGAAATCCATTCCCAGCTGGAAGACAACACTGGAGATTCCCATGGGAGTCCCGCGGGTGGCCAATGCACCTCCGCCCGCACCTCCACCCCCACAATGGCCACGGACAGGTACCTGTGGGACAGGACTTTGGTGCGTTTGTTGATCTGGTTGTGAACCTCGTAGCCTACCCATTCTACCACCAGCTACGGGACTCAGTGGTTGCAAGAGGATCATGCAGATCTAAATACACTCCATGCCTCCCGCACACACCGAGAAAACACCCTCAGTTACTCACGTAGGCAAGAGATGGGCCTTGCTGTGGTTGAACAATACAGTATAAAACAAACGTCAGTGTTATTTCCATCACATGTGCATTGGGGACTGGGGAATATATTTCAATTCCCGCCCCACCCCCAAACAGCCTGGATTCACCAAGATAACTAGGACCACGTCTTCTTTTCCCTTTATTCTGCTTCCTTTCTGTTCAGCTCTTTCCCTTTCCTTATTTCTTAGAGGCTCAGACATATCAAAGGTTTTCATATTAGCCAGGGCCAGGGTTGGCTCTTTAAAACCGTATCAGAGGAGATAATATCTGAGATGAGCTTACATCCCCAGAGAAAAGTGTGTGTGGCAAATAGCGGGAACCTGATAAAGAGTAGTCATTATTATGCATCATTATTTCTTACTTTCACTATCATGGACAGAGGAAAGGTAGTGGAAAGCAGGATTTTAACTGACACACAGCTTTGCGGCAGTTTGTTTCCACATGGTGTGGCTAGAAACTGACTAGTCAGAGATAGTTCTGAAATGCCAGACCTCGGGTTTCTTGTATTTGTTTAAGGAAAGAAAATTCCAGAAAGCTACAACAGGCACCAACCCCGAACTCCAATGGCCTCCAGGCCAGCTCGGCTCTGCGCAGACTCCTTCGAGGGCCTGAAGCAAGACCCAGATGGCAGGAGCGGTGACAACTCCAAGCCACCTCCAGGTCTCCATGCTACCACATTCCCGACCCCGAACTGTCGGACAGAGGCGCCGGCAAATCCTTCAAGCAGTCTTACTGCTTGTCCCCTCCTCTGGGACCAGGGAACCAGGGATAAGATGGAGAAGAAAGAAGAGAAAGACCCAAGAGCGGACGGCCCTCAAAACCTGCTCTTCCTTTGCTTGATCATGGTTTGTCATGATTTATTTGTGTCATCCTCTGACGACCATCTCTCTTTTCCACTAGTCCGCGAGCTCAGCCAATAGAACTGGCAGCATCTCTTGGACTCATCGCTGGAATCCCCATCTTAGTAGTGCCTGGGACACGGTCGGGGCTCAATCTATAGTTACTGAATGGTGTTGGATGGAAGCCCCCATGTTGAGTGACTCCAATATCCCCATCCCCTGAGGCCGTAGCCAAAGGGACACATGGAGGAATGAGTGACCCCAGAGCCCCTTAACCCTGGTGAGTTTACAGAGATTCATTTAAGGCAATGGTTCTCTACTGGGGTGACCTCAGCCCCCCACCCCCAGCGGGCATTTGTTCTTGTCTGGAGACATTTTGGATTGTCAAGACTTGTGCTATCGACACCTCCTGGGTAGAGGCCAGGGATGCTGCTAAATGTCACAATGAAGAATTCTCTGGTATAAAATGTCAATAGTGACATGACTGAGAAGCCCTGATTTAAAGCAAGACGTCTTCAGCATGGTGAAGAGACGGCCTCTCCCCATTCTGCTAAATGGCCCCCCTTCAGGATCCCGTTCCCTGCTGAGTAAGCCGACACCCGTGAAAGGATGACCCCACCTGTGAGGTGCCAGGGGAGGGGGCAGTTAAACACGTGGCCTGTCCTGAAAGGCCTCCGCCGACTCCTGGGCCCTCTCGCCAACGTTCTGCTTGGATGTCGGGCCACGAGCAGGCAGCCCCGTCCGCTAAGGCATGGCCGCCGGGCAGGAGCCGCCACTCACCGTGATGCTCGTGTCCTTCTTGCCCTTGTGAGAAGAGGCCACCACGGCCAGGTACTGGATGACTTTCTTGGTGTTTTCTGTTTTCCCAGCTCCAGACTCGCCTCTGAAAGACACAGAGAGACTGATCCAGAACCCACCAGAAATAACCCTACGCAGGTGTTCTATGGATACCGCCCTGCAGCTCCATGAGTAAAGAGTATGAAAATTATCACTGTCCTTTCCAGGGTGGGGAAACTGAGGCTTGTGCAGAGGAAGTGACTTGTCTAAGGTCACACTGCTGAGAGGGCTGTGCTGGACCTCAAACCCAGGGCTAGTACTCAACCTGCTCCTCCCGAGAGGATGTAGGATAGGATTCAGATGAAAAGAGTGAAAGAGAAAACATGAGTCATCCTACTACGGTCCAAACTTATGCTTATTTGGAAGGTTGATTAAGACATCATTTGCACTGGTCAAGATGGAAAGACCAGGCAAGAGGTAGTCTTCAAGGAAGGACCTAAGTATCTCCCCTTAGGGAAAAAAGAACTGGTTATACCACTAGCCACAAGGCAGCTGCAAGCCCCATTGTCCACTGGGGAATCCCACCCTGAATGTCAGGTGGCTACCTAATGATCTCAGCCAGGTATCAAAGGATAAGACTGGCTGGAGTAATTCGTGCTAAAGTGTAAATGACTGATAGGTTTAGATTGGCAGGACATCTTATCAAAGGAGAACTCCCAGAATATACGGTTTTTCAGGATGGCCTTTTGAGCCAGCTGTCTCCCTAGGCCACCAGAGATCATCACTGTAGGACGGCTTCCTCCAAGCCTTCAGCCTCTGCCTCTAATTCCCGCACTCCAAGTAAAAGGGAAGGACAGAGCTTTAACCATAATATTCTTCCCTTCTCATCCTCTCCTCCTGTTTTTCCACATCCCTTTGCCTAAACTCTATCATTTCCCCTTTCTCAATATTCTGGGCTGCAAGAGATTAAAAAATAAATAAATAAATAAAACCTTAAGTCTGGAAAAGAATTTGTACCCCGAGGTTGGCTCAAGGCTCTCTGTGCTGAACCAGTGCCACCAGTTTGTGTGCAGTCCCTGCTCTTCTTCCTAATTAGGAAGTAAAGAAATTCATTTTCTCTGCCATGGCCTGTTAATAACTTTGTGCAAGGTCAAAAAAGTAAAGAAAAGCAACATGTGCCCTGAGTTGCTGGCGCCAATCCTGAGTCCCACAGTTGAGAGAAATCAAGTGTCTGATCACTGGGAATGATAAAATGTCTCACACTACTGGCAAGAGAGCTGTCCTTTGCCAGTGGACATCTCGGCTGCATTATTTCATGTGGCCTCAGAGGCAGTTTGGGAAATGGAAACCATGAAAGTAGTATCCCTGTTTCCCTGAAAGAGAAAACTATGACCAAACAATGATATTTACATTTTATTTCAAAGAGGGAATTGACTTTTGGGGGAAGAGTAGAGATCTTTTGCTAATTGTTTCACATGCATTATCTCCTTTCTCCTCTCCCTGCCCCACCCCCAAATCCAATGTATCACCTCCACATTATTATTCTTTCCCAGAGTGAGTAAGCAACCTGCCCTAAGTCACACAGCAAGGAGGACAGAGTCAGAATTGAAAGCCAGGTCTCAGATTCCAATGCTCTCAGGACTCTTTCTACTACATTTCACCAAGTGCATTCCATGACACAGCTCCAGCCCTCTAGAAACTTTCTTTCTAAGGGTGGAGGAAGGGAAGGGGGAAAGGAATTGATATTTGTTGAGGGCCACTCAGCACTTAGGTATTAGATCAAAAAGTTTTCATCTCATCTTCCTAACAACCTAATGGAGTTATTTATTATCCCCATCACCCCCCAGCGAAACGAGGCTCAGAGAAGTTGAAGTAAATTGTTCCAGGCTCCAGAGACAGGAAATGAAGGAGCAGGATTTGAACACGAGTCCATTTGATTCCAGAGCCCCTGTTCCGCCCACTTCCCTTTTATTTTGACAGGTGAGAGGAGAGAATGGAATATGGGTGTGATGGTTTCATTCCTGGGTCCCCTTGACTGGGAGAAGGTGTCCAGTTGTTTGGTCAAGCAAGCACTGGCCTGATGGTCACCGTGATGGTATTTCATAGATGGATTTAAATGCCTCTATGGCTGTTGCATCCTTCAATCAACAAAGGAGTTTGCCTTCAGAAATGAGAGAAGTCTCATCCAACCAGGTGAAGGCCTCAAAGGGAGAACTGAGGATGTCAGCAGTCAGAAAGAAAACTTTCTCTACTTCAGCCAGTCAGCTTCTCTTGGGGAATTCATCAAAACCTTCATTGGAATTCCCAACTTATGGGCTGCACATATATTCTGTCGATTCTGTTTCTCTGGAGAACCCGAACACAGCAGGACAGACTGACTCTCCACCCCATTCCATGCAAGAGCTCTTCCATATATTATGGGAATGCTTCACCTTCTTTAACAAGCTCTTCAAAAATGTAACCAAGTTCCAATGAACCAAGACACTCAGTCATTTACCCCATAGTAGGAATTACATAAATCAAGCTAATGTCCTAACTCTTGACAGATATCACCACAAACCGAAAGGGCTGGATTCTAATCAGAGCAAGAGGAAAGAGAGAACATTTTGAGTGCGGGAAACCATCCACGCTGGTGGCCTTGAAGCCATTCAGAGCCAAGACACAAATGAGGGCATGTGAACCACGTGCAGAGAACACACTCGTCACATCGACACAGCAGGGCCCCTGGATCTCTAAGCCCACCTCTCCTTTCCCACGCTGCCTCTTCCATTTTCCACCTTGGCCTTTAGCCTCTCCTGCCTCCTCCCTTCTACGGCAAAGACTTTGGCATGTCTTGCCCGAGTCTTCTACTTGGCAGGGGAGGGAAAGGGAGATACAAACTTGGGAAAGCTGCCTTTCCCCCATGTGGACTGCTTGGCTCAACAAAGTTTCCAAGCTTTATTGCTAAAAAACAAACAATTGTTTTGTAAACTCACAACTTCTCTAATAAGAAAATCTAAAAGTTTAAAAATAAATAAATGGACCTGGGAGGTTCTGCCAAAGAAAACACAAAGCGTCTGAAGATTCATGTGCTTGGGGCTGCTGTAAAAACCTTAATCTCTTTGCTTTTCTGATGCCTGACCTTGGGAGATAAAAGCCGTGAGTGGTCGGAGCCTCCTAAATCCCTGTTCTGTTTCTTAGGGAACTCGGTGCCCAGCTCTGAGGCCCTGGACGTATGACCATATGTGGCCTCCTGGCCCTGTAAGTGGCCCACTGCCAAGGCCTTTGAATCAGGCAGCCCCAGAGGCTGGGCAGAGCTGCCCAATGGCTACTTAACCCCTTGGCCCCCAGCAGGGCCGGCTTCCTGGGCGTGTGCGCTGTGCAGCCGCAGAGGGCCCTGTGCTGAGAAGGGCTCAGCGCTCGGTTTAATGCTTTGCCATCTTGAAATTCCTAATTTTTGAACAAGGGGTCCCTCATTTTCATTTTGTACTCAGCCCACTAATTATGCAGCTGGTCCTGCCCCCAGGGATGAACACCATTTCCAAGTGGATTTTAGCCTGTGGTCTGCTCTTGGTAGGAGATTTAAACCTGATCTGAACCTTAGAGTGGCGCAGTCCCTGGTCCTGCCTGGCAAGGTCCTCTGACGCTGGTACTATCCAACTCCTATATACCCTGCAAAGCCCCGTTAAGTACTGCCTCTATTCCAAAGACGGATCCTGGCTCCCCAAGACAGAAGCAATGCCTGCCTCCTCTACAGCACCAAATGGCAGAATAGTACACTGGGTTCCAAGGCGAAACTGCCTGAGTTCAAATCCCTGCTCTGCCAGTTACTTATGTGACCTTCGGCAAGTCATTTAACTACCTTGTGTCTCAGTTTCCTTATCTGTAAAATGGGCATAATAAAAGCACTTATACTGTGTGCTTGTGATGAGGTTAAATGAGTAAATAGATGTAAAATTCTTAGAACAATGCCAGGTACACAGTCAGCTATAACCACATCTCCCCCAGTGTTTCTACATTTTCTTTGCTTTATGAGCTTCAATATTCAGACTATCATTAAAGTATATATCACACCACGGTTTCCCACTGCTTAAGCCAGGAGTCAGCAGTTTCTGTAAGGAGCCAGTTAGTAAATATTTAAGGCTTTGTAGGTTCTTATGAGTTCTCTGTCATAACTACCCCACTCTGCTGTTGTACCACGAAAGCAGCCAAAGACTGTGTGTACACAAATGGGTATGGCTAAGTTCCAATAAAACTTTATTTATAAAAATGGACAGGGGCTGGATTTGGCCCCCTGGTGCTAGTTTGCATAGCTTGCTTACTTCCTCCAGTGCTTTGCCACCCTCCTTAGATTAAAATACAAGATCCTCCCCAGGGCCTAGAAGGTCCCATCTCATCTCCCACCACCCTCCATCTCCCCTAACCCAGTCCCTTGAACACATACAGCTCTTTTTCAACTGGGGCCTCTCCCATCACCCAAGACCTCCATTTTGTTCACACTGGATGAACCATATGCTGAACAAAATATAACTCAACCCTAAAAATTACGTTCATTCCATTCTCAGTTTCCTGACTATATAACCAACTAGAGTTCATCCAAATGGTTCATTAATCCAAACCTGGTTTCTCTTCACCGCTAATTCTTTCTAAAAACGCACACCCTACAATCAATTTTAATTCACTTTGGCTGATTTTTAACCACAGCCAAAATAAATTTTAAAAAGAACCCCGCTGTGTGTGGTGGAGGGGTGACTGGGTGCATTTTCAAAGAAAAGGCTAATGGCCTTTGGATTTCCCTTATAATAATGGCTGATGCCTACTCACCGTGCATTGGCTAGGTGCTGGGCCGTGTGTTAGGGGACGAGGAGACCGTTCCCACCCTCGCCAAGCTTACGTTCTAGGCCAGGGAGACAAACAACAGCCAAGCAAACAGATAAATCAAGATAAATTGAGGGAACCGGATGTGGCTCAAGCGATTGGGCTCCCATCTACCATACAGGAGGTCCAGGGTTCAATTCCCGGGACCTCCTGATGAAAAGCAAGCTGGCCCATGGAAACCTGGCCCATGCGGAGAGCTGGCATGAGCGGAGTGCTGGCCCACGTGGAGTACTGGCCCATGCAGGAGTGCTGGCCCACACGGAGAGCTGGCTCAGCAAGATGATGCAACAAAAAGAGACAGAGAAGAGAGACAATGAGAGATGCAGCAGACCAGGGAGCTGAGGTGGCACAAGAGATTGAGCGCCTCTGTCCACTCCAGAAGGTCCCAGGATTGGTTCCCGGTGCTGCCTAAAGAGAAGACAAGCAGACGCAGAAGAACACACAGAGAGCAGACAGTGAGTGCAAAAACAACGGTGGGGGGTGCGGTGGGATAAATAAATAAATCTTAAAAAAAAAAAGATAAACTGAGGTGGCGATGATGGCTATGAAATGACAACCAGGGCAATGTGACAAGGACTGAGGGGAGGGAGGTGGCTGCAGATGGGGTGGCCAGGGGGGAAGCTGAGCCCCGAGAGCTGCAAAGGAGCTGGCCTAGGAAGGACCGAGGGAACGGCAAGGCCAAAGACCCAAGGTAGGGAAACGCTGGGCAGACGTGGGGAGCAGAAAGCAGCCTGGTGGGGCAGGAGGGGCGGGAGGGAGGGGAACCGTGGTGGGTGACGAGGGAAGGAAGGGGGGGGCCGGTCACTGACTATCTTCTAGGCCCCTGTAGGGAGTTTAGATTTGAATCCAATGGGGGTGGGAAGCCATTTCAGCAGAGGAACGGGACTTTAGAACCAGATCCTCAAAAAAAATCAAAACTGCTGGGTGGAGACTGGGTGGCAGGAGGGATAATAGATGGTGGGTGCCATTACATGGCAGCTGACCCTCACTGCTTCCCACGAGGCAGCGGCACCGACCGCAGGCCTTCACGTGGATTAGCTCATTTAATCCTCACAATAGTCCAGTGGGGAATTTGGATCCCCATTTTACAGGTGGGGAAACTGAGGCTCAGAACAGTTACGTGACTTGTTTCCAAGAGCCTATCGCTCTTTGGTGATGGGGCTGGAATTCAAGCCCAGGAAGTTTGGCTCTGGAATCCACACTTGACTACAATACACCGCTTTTCATAATAAATATGTAATGAATGAATAAGTGAGTGAGGGGCTCGGTCACACAGGGGAGCAGGGAGGAAGTGACTGCAGGGGGCTTAGCTAGAAGGCTACTGCAGTGGTCCAGGCAAGAGGTGAGCGGACCTGAACTAGGACACAGGCAGCAGAATTAGCAGGTGAGAAATATTTCAGAGCTGTGCTGTCCAGTGCAGGAATCATTAGCCAGAGGTGGCTATTTATATGAACTAAAATGAAATAATATTCAAAGTCCAGTTCCTCAGCCATACTAGCCACATTTCAAGTGCTCAATAGCCATCACTGCAGAAAGTTCTCTTGGACAGTGCTGTTTTAGAGGAAGCACCAACAGAACGCACCGATGACATGAGTGATGGGGCTGAGGGCAGGCGGGTTCCTCCCCTCACATCTGCTCCAAAAGCTCTGCTCAGAGAGGGTCAGTGACCTGCATGGGGTCACACAGCCAGGAAGCCATCAGTAAAGTGTGCTCTTCCCTGCACCCCTCCGTCACCACACCAAATTCATCTGCTCAGCAGGGACTGGTTGAGCAACAGCAGTTTTCTAGCCTGGTGCCCTGACATGAGACTCACACAGGGACCTGCCTCACAGGAGCTCCAAGGGCCGTGTGGTCGGATGGTGATGGCCCCCCAAAGATGTCCATGTCCTAATCCCCAGAACTGGTGGCAAAAAGGATTTTGGGGGTGTGATTAAATTAAGGCGTTCAAGATCAGGTGATGGCCTAGGATAATCCAGGTGAGCCCAATGTCATCACAGGGTGCTGCCAAGAGGCAGGCAGGGAGTTGGAAGAATCAGAGAGATTTGAGAATGCTACGCTGCTGGCTTTGAAGATGAGGAGGAAGAAGGCCATCAGCCAAAGAAAGCAGGTGGTTTCTAGAAGCTGGAAAAGGCTAGGAAACCATGGCAATTGCTTTAGCAGGTTGTTTTTGCATTTTATGTCCACATGCCTAAGTAGCGTTCCATCGCGTCTGCTTGATTTTTTAGTCTTAAGCATCAAACGCTGATTTTCCAGAGTGAAAGATGAGAATTCAGCTCCCACTCAGTGCTCTCCCCTGACCCCAAAGAACCAACCTGGACATGCACAACTACTCTGGCCAGATCAACACTCCGAGTTTGCATTAGGATGACAATGCAAGTGCTGTGCATGGCCAGACCCCATGGTCCACTGTGGTCACTCCTCCTTCCTTCCCAGCTTTTGGTTTCCCCTGGAATTAAAAATTACCTTACTGGAAGCGGGTGTGGCTCAGTGGATAGAGCCCCCGTTTACCATATGGGAGGCCCGGGTTCGCGTCCCGAGGCCTCCTTGTGAGGGCACGCCGGCCTGAGCGGTGCGGTGGGCTGATGCAGCAACCTCACGGCAGGAAGCGGGTGTGGCTCAATGGATAGAGCACCCATTTACCATATGGGAGGCCCCGGGTTCGCGTCCCGGCGCCTCCTTGTGAGGGCAGGCCAGCTCGCGCGGCGCCGTGGGCTAATGCGGCAAGACCTCACAGCAAGGGGGAGATAAGCAGACACAGAGAAGACACGCAGCGAATGGACACAGCAGCACAAGCAGCAAGGGGGGGATAAATAAATAAAATAAATAAATCTTTAAAAAAAAAAAAATTACCTTACTTTACTGTTTGCCAATTTTCTGTGTACTTATCACGAATCCAACCCCAAACTTAACATCGTGTAAAGCTTCTCTCAATATATCAGAGTTTATCAATTTCATCTACAACTCCCTTTTCATTTTTTACCTAAATGCACTGATTTAAAAAATGAAACTTTACACCACTGCTGCTATGACAGGACCAATGTGCTGGGAAGTACAATGGTTAGAGCAGGGCTCCTCAACCTCAGCCCCTGTAGCAGTTTGATCTTATTTATTAATTCCCAAAAAATATATTGATTATGCTTGTAAACTGGTCTGTTCCTCTGGGCGTGATGCCCTTTGATTGTATTAAATTCAAAGGTTACGTTTACTTGATTAAATTGATATTAGGGCTTTGATTTGGCCACATCAGTAGGGCATTGAGTCCCTGCCCCCATGGTGGGTGGACACTCACACAGAGAAGAAGGACACGGAGGAAGAGCAACAGCTCTTTAGACATGGCAGAGGCCCCGGGAAGAGAGATGAACCTCATAGTCTACAGCTGACCTTATGAAGAGAACAGAGCAGCTGACCTGGAAAGAAACGAGCCCTGGGGAGAGAGACCAGCCTTATGCCAGCCTAGAGCTGAGATTGGAAGAAGCTGGGACCATGGAGCCTTAAGAGGAAGAGGAAGGCTGAACCCTCACAGACATTGCCATCTTGCTTCAACACATGGTAAATGACTTTGGGTGAGCAAATACCTCTTATGGTACCTTGAGTTGGACTCTTTAGGGCCTTGTGGTTGTAAGCTTCTACCCCAAATAAACACCCTTTATAAAACCCCACAGATTTCTGGTACTTTGCATCAGCACCCCTTTGGCTGACTAATACAACCTCTATTGACATTTGGGGTGGGATTATTCTGAGTCATTGGGAACTGTCCAAGGCATTGCAGGATGGTTAGCAGCATCCCTGGCTTCTACCCACCAGGTACCAGTAGCATCCCCCCAGATGTGACAACCAAAAATACCTCCAATCATGGCCAAATGTCCTTTGGGGGACAAAATTACTCCTGGTTGAGAACTACTAGATTAGGGCCTAACTTCTGAAGCCTGGCTCTACAACTACTGCCTACATGATTTGGGGCAAGTTTCTTAATCTCTCTGAGTCTCTGATATTTCATGTGTAAAATGGGGATTATTAACTACAATACAGATTTCCTTGGGATATACGTGGAGATAAAAATAGGAAAACTCTCAACATGGTGTTTGGCATGTAACAGGTCCTTGATAAATGGTAGTTTTACTTCTCATATGTGAGTTTATTTTATTAATAATAATGGTTTTAATTATTAAACATTTGAATGTTTATAGTATACATATATCTCTTAATCTCCACAAGAGCCCTAAGAGATATTATCATCTTTACCTTTTCAAATTGAGGAAAATGAGGCTGATAGAGGCAAAGTAATTTGCCCAAGGTCAAACAGCTAGTAAGTAGCAGAGAAAGGATTAGAACTAGGCATCCCAGCTCTAGTGCTGCTGGTCTTACCCATTATGCCTTTTTTTTTTTTGGTTATAATTCAGGTTTAATATCTTATAGACAAGGAAATTTAGTTTCACAAATTGTCATTTGCTTGATATTCATTTCTCTTCCTTTTTATTTTTTGAAGAGGTGTCTTCCCAAAAGAAGAATCCTTCAGGCTGGATTGAACTGGAAGTACCAGTATAAGCTCATGATTTCTTTCAGCCCTGTTTGTTAAAATGGCCTAGAAGTAGTAGCATCCAGTAGCAATGAGCACAACTAGTGCCCAGACCTTGGTTTCTAAACACCACTGTCCTATAAAAGGAAAAACGAATCCTTGAAGAAAGGGCAATGTCCTTGAAGTTAGGAAAAATGCAAGATGATCCTGTACATCTTGCTATGTTAGAAAGTAAGAAAATACTTATATGTAAAAAAGGGTGGGGTATGCCAGAAAGAAACAGGAGCCAAATTGAAAGGGCTTCTACTGGCCAAATATGGTACAATTTAAGTATCAATATAAATAAGAGTAATGGATTATAATGCATTGTATAAAATAGGAATCCATGAATCCATGCTGACGACAGATGGAGAGATGGATGCATGGATGGAAGGAAGAGAGGGCGGGCAGGCTCACTCTTCCTTATATCAGAGTACCAAATGTGGAGGGAGTGAAAGAGATGGAAAAATCACCCTTTTGTAACCATCATAGAGAGACTGGTTCAAACAAGTATCATGAATAGATGTTAAATCTAGGGGTGAAATTTTTGATGAGGAACAGGATGTTTGCATGGTCTTAAAGGGTCTCCCCAGAGTTTGCTTATTAGTTGCAAAGGGGAAAATGCAAACTATATAGTGAGAAACTGAAAAACACCATGACTTGGTAGTCAAAATTCATATCAGCTCTGAGGGGCTGTTGGACGCCACATGCCTCAGAGTGTGATACGCTGAGAAAAATCACAGCATTAGCTGTCAACACACAACCTGAGTCTAATCATGAGGAAACACCAGACAAGCCCAAACGGACTATTCTAGAAAATAACTGGCCTGAATGCTGCAAAGTGTCAATATCATGAAAGTCAAAGAAAGACTGAGGAACATTCCATATTAAAGGAGACCTAAAGATGGGAAGTGGGTGTGGCTCAATCGATAGAGCCCCCGTTTACCATGTGGGAGGCCCCGGGTTCGCTTCCCGGGACCTCCTTGTGAGGGCAGGCCGGCCCGCGCGGCGCGGTGGGCTGATGCAGCAAGACCTCACAGGAGGGGGGAGATAAGCAGACACAGAAAAAATACACAGCAAATGGACACAGCAAACACAAGCAGCAAGGGGGGGATAAATAAATAAATAAATAAATCTTTAAAAAATAAAAAAAATAAAGGAGACCTAAAGAGACACGACACCTAAAGATAATGGATGATCCTAGTCTAGAGCCTGTGCTGCAGGGGGAGAATGCTAAAAAGACCATTATTAGGACAACTGGCAAAATCGGAATATGGACCCAGGAATTAGATAAAAACAGTGTATCAATGGGGTTAAGTTAGAGGATATCCTTGTTCTTAGGAAATAGGCACTAAAATGTTAAGGGGCATAATAACTGCAACCTATTCCCAAATGTTCAGAAAAAATAAGTGATTGTATGTGTGTGTGTGTAAGAGAGAGAGAGAAAAACAGACAGAGGAAGAGAGAGAGAGACAGAGATAGAGAGACAGAGAGAGACAGAGAGCACCTGATAAAGGAAAAGTGACAAAATGTGAACAATATGTGATTCTAGGTGAAGCGTGTAGGGAGTCTTCTGGACTATTCTTAACTTTTCTATCAATTTAAAATTATTTCAAAATACAGAGTTGAAAAATGAGGTGCCCCCCACCCCCGATTTGATTTCTTTGAGAATTAAAGCCATTTCGGGGAGAAGACCTGCGAGTCTATTGTGCAGACCAGACTGAGAAGATGGTAACAAGGCAATCCCGTGCAGCGGCCCACCCTGAGGGGAGGTCCCGGGTTCCCCGCGGACGCCCACCCCTCCACCCCTGCCACTAACACTCACAAACCTCCTGCCTGCCCCTTGGTCCTGCTAGAACCGAACACTTTGCTCTGAAATAAACTCTAGTGCCCAATTAGCTTTCCTTTTGTTCGATGCTTTATATTCCACTTAAAAACATCTCTCAGACAGACCGAAAGGACTTTCCCCTCCAGGATGTCACATTGACTCATATCTCAGCTACATTGAAGTTCCACCAAAAACTAAGACTGTGACATTGCACGAGACTGTGACAGGAAGCCATGACTGTCTCCGTTCACTTCTCCACCTTGAAGACCAGAAGAATCAGATCTGTTGGTCCCTCCTCTTCAACCTTCAGGCTTGAGCACCAATGTCACCTTCTCCAAGAAGCCTTCCCTGATTGCCCAATAGAACCATCTCCCCATGGAACACTATCCTCCTGACGGTGACCCACAAGGCCCTGCCAGGTGGAGCCCCTGCTTTCCTGTCCCTCCCTCATCCACCTCCCCCTCCTCCCTCTCTCTGCTCCAGCCACTGGAGTCCTACTGGTCTTCTGGACATCCCAAGCCTGTCCCTACCTCCTGGCCTTCCCCTTTGCTGCTCCCTCTGGGAACCTCAGCTCCCAGAAATTCAAATGTCTGGTCGTTTCTCATCATTTGGTCTCTGAATAAAAGGTCCTTTCCTCAGAGAAGCCTAAAAACTGTCCCCAGCACACTTGCCTCTCTCAATCATGCTAGCCTATTTCTCTGTCTTCACAGCATCCATCACCATCTGAGATTCCTACTTATCTTGTTCACCACCAGGACCCCGGGACCTAGGCCCTGCCTGGCACCCACTGGCATTCAAGAAATATCTGTTGCCTGCTTCTGTCCTTCCATCCTTGGGAGTTTGCTGCAAGGAAAGTTGGAAACAGCAGCTGGAAAAGCACTTTTGGAAAGCAGAAGCAGGCTCCAATTTCAAGGCCATAGCAATTAGAATTCCTCAGCACCTTAACTCAGAACTGGTCGTTCGCAGGGTGAAACATGCAGAGAAAGCTGTAGTAGCAAAACCCTAGAAACAAAGCCACTTACTGTTAACACCACTGTGGTTTGTTGCCTACGTTTTGTTGTTTTTCTAGGCCTTTTATGCATATATTTTTGTATCCAAAAAATAGAGTATTGCACAGTACATGCAGTATGTCTTTTCAAATAAAAATTCTTATGCACAATTTTAAATAGAATCTCAGGTGACACAACTACATCTTACACTGCTTTTGGTTTGAAAAAAATGTTCTTAATACATTTTCGAATAAATATTTCACAGCACAGTGTATATTCCAAGCCAGTTCACACTCACACAGCACAAAAATCAATAGAGTCAAGCATGGATATCCTGCAGAAATCACTTACCTAAATATTGATAATGCTACTGTTAATTGAAGGAGATGCTAAATTTCAGCTAGAGGTTAATGAAAAACATACATATATGTATGCATATATATGTGTATGTGTGTGTAAGTGCGTATGGATGTGTTTCTTTTAATCTGGAAATATCTAAAGTTTCCATTGGCAGGGATTGGTTAAATAAAGTACATTTCCAGGCAATCATTACAGGGAGTGAAGCTAAGTATGCTTAGACAGAATGTACTCTGAGATATACCATCGAGTGGAAAAAGAAAGGGCAGATCAGCATATGCAGAATACAACTATTTGTGTGTTATAATATAGCAGGAATGCAAAAATATGCATATACATGCTTGCATTTGCATACAATTCTCCTGAAGGACACAAAAAGAGAAACTAGTCATTGCCTTTGCATCTAGGGTTGGAGGGAGGCTTGCTTTTTTTTTTTTTTTGAGGTACCGGGAACCTCCTATGTGTGAAGCCAGTGCGACATCGGCTACCCTGAGTTGGTTTTTTTGCTTGTTTTTGCTTGTTTGTTTTTGCTTTCTTCAGGAGGCACCGGGAACCGAACCCGGGACCTCCCATGTGGGAGGCAGGTGCTCAACCACTTGAGCCACATCTGCTCCCAGGCTTGTTTTTTAATGTATACCTTTTTTAAATTTTTTAATTTTTTAAGGATTTTACTTATTTATTTCTCCCCCTCCCCCTGCCCCCCTTGTTTTTGTGCTCACTGTCTGCTCTCTGAGTGTTCTTCTGTGTCTGCTTGTCTTCTCTTTAGGCAGCACCAGGAACCGATCCTGGGACCTTCCAGAGTGGGAGAGAGTTGCTCACTCTCTTGTGCCACCTCAGCTCCCTGGTCTGCTGCATCTCTTATTGTCTCTCCTCTGTGTCTCTTTTTGTTGCATCATCTTGTTGCGCCAGCTCTCCACTAGGGCCAGCACTCCTGCGCGGGCCAGCACTCCGCTCGGGCCAGCTCACCGCGTGGGCCAGCTTGCCGTTCACCAGGAAGCCCCGGAATCGAACCCTGGACCTCCTATGTGGTAGACAGGAGCCCAATCGCTTGAGCCACATCCGTTTCTCTTTAGTTGTTTTTAACTTTTCACCATGTGCATGCATTATCTGCTTTAAACTTTTTTTTAAGTAGAGCCACCAGCAGCCATTCTTGCTGCACCGCCCTGCCTGCTCTGGGGGCCTGCCTCACTGCCTCAACTCCCTCTGCATCTGCCTGCCACACTCTGCAGGCCTTGGCTCCGTCCTCTGCCACCTCCAAATGGAAACCTGGCCTGTCCTGGAGCCAGGATGGCCTCACGCTTCCTGGCTCAGGGCCTCTGAATGTTGTCACAGCATCGGCTTAGGAGAGAAAATGGACCCAAACGTCCCCCCTCACTTCACTTCTCAGCCAGGAGAGCTAGCGAACAGTCTGAGCACCCTGATCCTGGGACTGGGCCCCTCCCGGCCCTGGCTCCCCGGCAGCCAAGACTGGGGGCTTCTTGCCAACTCCTGCAGGTCCCAGACTGCCCTTGGACTTCCTGCCGCACAGCCTCACCGGGGGGTCAGCAATCTGGGGGTGAGCCAGATACTATCGCTGCAGTATGCATTGAATCTCCTGGACCCTCCTCTCCTCCCCCAGCTCATGTCTCCTATCCCCTCTGAGCTCCAAAGAGGGGCCACACTAAAGCCCCAGAACCCCACCAGCCCAGCCCTCTTCTCTACCCCAAAGCAGGCACGGGCGCTCGGATTCCGCCACATCTTCAGCCTCCTCAGTGTAGACGGCCCGTGACAAGTGTGTCCCTCCCTGCCAGCTCTCTGGCCGGCCCGGCTGCCTCACAAGTGCCCAAGATGCAGCTAAAAATGCAGGTTTCCGCAGCTGCAGCCCAGGCCACTGATTCCAGTCACGTGTGGGATCTGCGGTCTACAAGGGCCCCAGTGGAACCTGAGATGGTTTAAGGCCATCTGTGGTTAGAAAATATATAACCCAAACAGCCAAACGACGGATTCTCACCGAGATCTTTACTTAGCATAATGCCACAGAAGGGCAGTTAAGTTAAAACCCTGGTAGGTGCCACCGTACCAGGTGACGGTCAGCATGTGGACAATCATGATGCGACAAGAAAGACACCGTCCCTCTGTGGTTTTCTTTCCCCAAGCCCATAACTCCAGTCTCTTGATGAGAAAAACATCCGACAAACCCCAATGGAGAGACTTCCTATTCAGTCCCTGATCAGCCCACCTGAAAACTGTCAAGGCCATGAAAAGCAAAGTCTGAGAAACTGTCACAGCCACGAGAAGCCACAGCAGGCATGGCGGCTCAACATAATGAGGGATGTGGGATGGGATCCTGAAACAGGGACAGGACATTAGTGGAAAAATGAGTGCAATCGGAATAAAGTCTGCAGTTTAGGCAACAGCCACGTACCAAGGTGGGCTTCTCGGAGGTGACAAATGTGCAATGACGGGAAACATTAACATCATGGGAACTGAAACTGGGGGACGGCCATGTGGGAATTCTTACTGTCTTTGCAACTTTTTTGTAACTCTGAAATTATTCCCAAATAAAGATTTTATTTTTAAAAAGTGATTTCACTTAAAGAATAATATTAATCGAATAATAATTTGCACACAGAGCCCAAAGCATAAATTTGGTGTCAGGCAGATGAAGTTGGGGAGACTGGACTCATGCCTTCTGCTCCTTCCAGCAGGTGCCCGAGGCAGGAACACAAATTCTCTTTCAAACTGGCCTACTGCATCCTGAATCAGGAGCCTCAAACACCTTTCACACCTCTGTTCTCGTGACCCTCCTTCTGGAACAATCCTTAAAGAGATGAGCTCAGAAACCACAGAAGCAGTTTCATGAACAAAGTTGTTCATCATGGTGTTCTTTGTTTGAGGGAGAAATTAGAAACAACTTAAGAGGAATGAGGGGGCGGGACACCTCTGTATTTACCCTCTAAATAAATGACTGTTCAATAAAGCTGCAGAACATCAGGTGATTATTCCAAAAGGATATTTGTAAATACCATGGAAAATTGAATTTGTTGGAATGTAACATGGGAAAAAGCAGGAGAAAAAGTATGCATAGAGTTGAGATCATGACTTCTGCAAACTGCCTAGCCAAAAAGAAAACAAAACAAAACAAAACTAGAAGGGTTACTGGTGGGCTGTGGGCGAGCTTTTCCTATGGCTCATTTATCTGCATTACTTTTTTTTTCTTTTATTTTGTGCATTAATTTTATAGTGGAAAAATTTGATATATTATCTATATATATTTAAAATTTTAACAATTAACATTTTTTATTTTTTAATTTAATTTGTCCTTATGGCAGAACAGAAGAAAAAAATGGGAGGCAAAGGAAAGTGAACTGATTTACCTAAAGCAGGGTTGGCAAAATTTTCCATAAAGGACCAGAGAGTAAATATTTGAGGCTTTGGCAGGTCACAAATGCCTCTGTTCCGACTACTCACTCTGCTGCTAGAGTACAAAAGCAGCCTTAGACGATATGTAAATGAACGAGCATAGCTGTGTTCCAATAAAACTTTATTTACAAAAAGAGGCAGGGAGTGGTCTTTGGCCGGTAGGCTACAGTTCGCTGATCCCCAGAGGTCTAACTCGGATCCTGGGAGCTAGACCAGTTGTTCTACCACAGCCAGTGTTCTCTCATACCAGCAAGCAAGACCAAACAGCTCAGGCTCATAGCAACCACCACCAGGCAACAAGCGTGGGCACTTACTAGGAGCCAGGCACGATGCAAAGTGCTCCAATTCTCCCAACACACCTGGGAAGTGAGCACAATTGCTGCTCCCATTCCACAGCTGAGTAGACTAAGCCTTGCAGTCTTAACCAGCTTGCCCAAAAACCAAGAGCTGGCATGTAGCGAAGACAGAGAGCACCTCCAGGCCTTCATCTCCTAACCCACGCCTGCCGCCCTGCTGGGGTCCCCTCCATATCACCTTATGTTAATAAAAAACCTGCAGGGAAGCGGGTGTGGCTCAGTGGATAGAGCCCCCGTTTACCATATGGGAGGCCCGGGTTCGTGTCCCGAGGCCTCCTTGTGAGGGCACGCTGGCCTGAGCGGTGCGGTGGGCTGATGCAGCAACCTCACGGCAGGAAGCGGGTGTGGCGCAATGGATAGAGCACCCGTTTACCATATGAGAGGCCCGGGTTCACTTCCCCGCGCCTCCTTGTGAGGGCAGGCCGGCTCGCGCAGCGCCGTGGGCTGATGCGGCGGGACCTCACAGCAAGGGGGCGATAAGCAGACACAGAGAAGACATGCAGCGAATGGACACAGCAGCACAAGCAGCAAGGGGGGGATAAATAAAATAAAATAAATAAATCTTTAAAAAATAAATAAATAAAATAAATAAAAATCTAAAAAAAATAAAATAAAATAAAAATAAAAAACCTGCAGTAAACCAGACACAAAACGACAAAGATTCTATGATCTCTAGAATAAGCACATTTCCTAGAGACAGAAAGTGGATGGCAGGTAACCGGGTGAGTAGGGGAGAGGGGGTAATTATTTCTTAATGGGCACAGAGTTTCTGTCAGAAGTGATGAAAAAGTTTAGTGATGGTAGCACAATATTTTGAATGTCACTAATATCACTGAATTGTACATTTGAAAGCAGTTAAAATGGGAAATTTTGAGTTGCATCTATGATACTACAATTAAAAAAAAAAAAAAAAAAGATCCCTGGCCTCACAGACCTTTTTCTTTAATAGGTTGGATCTCAGCTCCAGAAAACAGTGAAAAGCAGCTCCACTTACGTGCATAGAATGGACTGGTCCTCTCGATCTGTGAACAGAAAGAAACAAGAGCCGTGAGTTAGAATTGGCTCCGAGCTAACTCAGGTCTGGGCGCAGCTCTTCCCAGGGCCTCCCATCTA
>JAQZBX010019275.1:0-33927 GCA_029593785.1 Cabassous unicinctus
AAAAAAAAAAAAAAAAGAATGAAAAAATTGAACAAGGTCTCAAGAAAATTGAATGACAATATGATAGGCACAAACATACATTTATAGGTGTCCCAGAAGGTGAAGAGAATGGAAAATGGGTAGAAAGAATATTTGAGGAAATACTGACTGAAATTTTCATGCAATTTATGAAAGACATGAATATCAATATTCAAGAAGCACACCATACCTCCAACAGAATAAATACAAAAAGATATATTCTGAGACATCTACTCTTCAGAATGTCAAATGCCAAAGATGAAGAGAGAATTATGAAAGTAGCTAGAGAAAAGCAATGTATCACTTACAAGGGAGCCAAAATAAGTTAAGTGCCAATCTATCATCAGAAACCATAGAAGCAAGAAGGCAGTGGTATGATATACTTAAAGTAGTGAAAGAGAAATTCAGCCAGCCAATAATTTTTTTTTCTGGAAACATTTTTCAACAGAAATGAAGGAAAATTTGAAGTCTTCACAGACAAACAAAAACCAAGAGTTTGTACTCAAGCGGCCTGATCTATAAGAGATATTAAAGGGTTTGTAACAGACTGAAAGGAAAAGATAAGCATGAGAGACCTAGAGAGGAGAGTAGACATGAAGATTATAATTAAGAAAAACTGAAAGTGTTAAGAGACAGATGATTGTAAGATATGACAACAGAAAGCAAAGAAATAAATTGGCCAAAGGAAATAATGCCTGTACAGTAGTAATAATGAATGTTAATGGATTGAACTCATCAATCAAAAGACATAGACTGATAGAATGGATTTTTAAAAAATGAGCCATCTACTAGTTGTATACAACAGACTGACCTTAGAAACAAAGACTCAATCAGACTGAAAGTGAAATGATAGAAAAAGATGTTCTATACAAATTGTAATCAAAAAAGATCTGGATTAATGAAACTAACACCAGAAAAAATAGGCATTTTTCCTATTTTTATCTGTTATAAGAGATGAAGGTCATTATATTTCATTATATTTTAATAAAAGGGACAATTAACCAAGAAGAAATAACAATAATAAACATTTATATACCTAATTAAGGTACCCTAAAACACATGAGGAATACAGTTGCAAAACTGAGAGCTTGAATCATATGTTTAATGAACTAGGACTAATAGACATTTGTAGAGTGTTACACCACAAAACAGCAGGATATACCTTCTTTTCAAGAACACATCGATCTTTCTCCAAGATAGACTATATACAGGGACATAAGTCAGATGTCAATAAATATAAAAAGTTTGAAATTATACAATGCACTTTTTCTGCTAATAATGGAATAAAATTGGAAAGAAATAACAGGCAGAAAATGGGAAAATTCACAAATATATGGAGATGAAAACAATGTAATCTTAAATAACAAGTTGGTCAAAAAAGAAATTGCAAGAGAAATCAATAAATGCCTCAAGACAAATGCAAATGAAAACAAGACATATCAAATCTTATGAGAAACAGCAAAGGAAGTGTTGAGAAAAAAGTTTATAGTCCTCGATGCTTATATTAAAAAAGAGAAAGCTAAAATGAAAGACCTAGCACCTGGAGGAAATAGGAAAAGAACATAAACCAATCCCAAAACAAGCAGAATGAAAGAAATAATAAAATTAGCAGGGAAATAAATAAAATAGAGAATAAAAAGTAAGAGAGACACAACAGTACTAAAAGTTGGTTCTTCAAGAAAATCAGCAAAATTGAACACCCTTAGCTAGATTAACAAAGAAAAAAGATAGAAAATATAAATAAATAAAATCATGAAAATAATGATAGACATTACCTTTGATCTAGCAGAAATAAAAGAGATCATAAAAGGATCCTATGAACAACTATATGCCAACAAACTAGGCAACATTGATGAAATGGACAAATTCCTAGAAACACATGAAAAACCCATATTAACCTTAGAAGAAAGAGAAAACCTCAACAAATCAATCACAAGTAAAGAATTTGAAACAGTCCTCAAAACCTCCCCAAAATCAAAAGTCCAGGACCAGAGGGATTCACAGGTGAATTCTACCAATCATTTAAAGAAGATTTAATTTCAGTCTCGCTCAAATTCTTCCAAAAAATTGAGCAGAAAGAATGCTACCAAACTCATTCCATGAAGCCAACATTACCCTAATACCAAAGCCAAATAAAGATTTTACAAAAAATAAAATTACAGACCAATTATCTAAAGCATATAGATGCAAAAACCCTCAACAAAATATTTGCAAATCTAATCCAATAACACATTAAAAGAATTATACATCACAATCAAGTGGGCTTTATACCATGTATGCAAGGGGGAGGGGTCAACATAAGAGAATCAATCAGTGTAATAAACCACATTAATAAACTGAAGAATAATAATCACATGATCATTTCAATAGATACAACAAATGCATTTCACAAAATACAATAGCCATTCTTGATTTTTAAAAAATACTGCAAAGATTAGAATAAAAGGAAATTTTCTCAATATGATAAAGTGCATATATGAAAAACCCTAAGCTAACATTGTACTCAATGGTGAATGACTGAAAACTTTCCTGCTGAGATAAAGACAAGGGTGTTCACTCTCTCCATTGTTATTCAATATTGTCCTGGAAGTGCTAGCTAGAGTAATTAGGTAAGAAAGAAAAAGTCACCCATATATGAAAGGAGAAAGTAAAAATTTCCTATTAGCTGATGATATGATCCTCTACCTAGAAAATCCCCCAAAATAATCTGATGTGGAAGTTACAGTTTCTCTCAGATGGTTCCAAGTGTATTTGTTGTTCTGAAGATGTGCATGGCCTTTACTTCCTTCAATATTCACATACATTACAAATACCCTAGTGTCCCCACAAAATTCTGCAACCTTTCTTTGTAGAACCTAGGTGTTCTATTTCACATCTCAACTATGTAATCTTTTGCCCCATTGACTTCCATTTAATATTTTCTTATACTGATTAACTGCCATGCCTCCCACTTCTCTAGCCAGAGCATGTTCTGGGACAGGTGAGACAGACATGAGCACTTTGGATCAGATTCTCAACAGATACCACCAGACAGCATGGAATAGACATACCTAAACTTGATTCTCTGAAAATAGTCATATCTCGTTCTGTGAATAATGTGGACTTTGTTAACTAGTCAGGACCAGGCATCCACACTGGGAATGAAACCCTCACCAGGAAGTGGGTGGGGGTAGAATTAGCTAATGCACCAAGAAATACTCCTATAATGTTTAATTTAACTTTTCCTTGTTTCAACATTCTCTTGGTTTCTGTACAGCTTTACCTGTTTTCCAGAGACCTGAGAAATTTGCTTCTGCCAGTTTTTGCTTGTTTTTCAATGTTTCCCGTGGGGGGAAAAGATTTTGTAACTTCTTTCTCTGCTATCTTGCTGATGGCAATCAAATAGATATATTTTTAGCCTGTGTCCTCAAAATGTCCATGTGATGTTTCTTGGTATAGAGTAGGATACAATTGGCTGTTATTTTTTGAAACATTCCAACATGGTGACTGACTAATCCTTTAAGGATCAGGAGAGTTAGTACATCAGCAGTTCCCTTCACTCTGTTAAATGTATTAACGGAGTGGGTGTAGCTCAGTGGTTCAAAGCCTGCTTCCCATTGAACCCAGGTTCAATCCCCAGTACCTCTGTTACCGGATTTAATCTAGGTTCTTGACTTATGCTGCAGAAATGAATTTCAAGGCATGTCAGGTGAGTAAGGCCAGTAATTTTTTAAGGTAGGGAGGGAAGAGAAAGAGGAGAAATAACAGAGCACAGGTCCCCGGTAGAGGGTAAAGGGCTGAAAAGTGATAGAGAGTGCTGATTTATAGACTACAATTTCCCATTATAGATTATAAATGCCCAGGTTTTACTTGTGTTTTGATCCACGCAGGGGGGACATGGCAAGAGCAGGGTGCAGAAGCCACGAGGGCCCCAAGTGCACCAGGGTGTGGAAGCTGCCCAGCGCAGGAGCAGGGGGCAACAGGGGTCAGGAACAGGAATAGAAGGGGCAATTTGACCTTTGTGCCTGCTTTCTAAACTGTTAATTATGCCACTCCTTTGCTAATGACATGGGGGAGTCCCAGGTATTTGCTGTTTTGATTGATTACACCACTCATCAATCCCCCAGGCAGGCCCAATTATAGGGCCACTGAAGAATATTCAGGGCTTCTCCTAGCTTCCAGGAGAAATCTCATGAGTGTCTTCTAGCAACCATCTTGGGGCATTGATATCCACATGGACCATACACCAGGTTCCAGATCCATTTATTCATTCCCTATATGAAGCCTGTTTCACCTCCTTGAAAAGCAAAAACCAAACAGACAAACTGGGATTGGGTATAGCACATTGGTTGAGCATCTGCTTCCTATGTATGAAGTCCCAGGTTCAATTCCTGGTACATATAAATAAATAAATAAATAAATAAGTTATTAAGTAAATAAGTAAATAATAAATAAATCTATCAAAACATTTCTCTTGGTTAGTAGGACAAAATTGAGAAAAATAACTGAGTAAATAATAGTGTCAGCACCCCATCAAGACAACAGTCCATATGTTTGGTGGTTTTTTCTAGTAGGAGATAATTGGAAAGAAATTAGACTTTCTATCTCTATAAATGTTAACAAAATGTGGAGAATTCTGGGCACAATTTGTTCCCTATTGTCTGCCTGGATATATTCAGTAAATAAGCTACTTTCATTGAAAACTTCTATTCCTCTAGAATTCAAAACTCACCTCTACATTTGACAATCAATAAAGTTATAACTAAATCCTTAAATATCTATTTCTAAGATAGTTTAGAACTTGACATGGGAACAGCAAATTTATTATCTAAGCTATTCAATTAATTTCTCAATTTGAAATTGTTGGAACTCATTTCTTATCTAGCAAATGGAGGTTATTTGTGGCACTATACAATATCTAGAAAGAAGAAAACAATAGTTGAGCTCAATCAAAATACTGAGAAATCTTTAATCAACTACACTCAGGACAATAATTATAATATACATGTTTCTCACAAATTTGAAGCAGATGAAACTTACCAGCACATGGGTACTAAAACCAGTTTTGTAGGACTGTCAGTGACTTATACGCCAAATGTAAATATGGAAACAATAACATGAAAACTTGTTTTGTAATAGTTGTGCACACAACTGACTATAAATTTAAATAATGACAGCATTATATAGACACAGTGTCTATCAAATTCCTTGATACTTTCTAAGTTATCAATATATAGTGATTGTAGGAAAGAATAAGTGAAATAAAGATTAGCCTCCATGAAAAAGCTGAACTTTAGACATAAATAAAAGCTTTATTTGTGTCCTCTTCAATCCAGAGTTTGCAAAGAGCTGCTGAAACTATCTTCCCAATGACGTTTTTGTTGTTAGCATTCAAGTCTCATTTGGTAGACTGAGTCTTAGGCTTCACTTAAATTTCAGTGTATATGTCTTCTAGGACTATTGCATAGACACATGTTGGAAAACAGAAGTTATATTTTTAGAATTAAAAGTTTTGAAAATAATTAGCCACATAGTCATTATTAACTAGAGCTGCAGCTAGTGGAAAAACAACACAGAGACTTAGAAATCCTGAGAACTAAACTTTTTTTTCTCATGTTTGAGATGTTGATGCTGCAAGGCCTGCAACACCATATCAAAAATTTTGAAGGGAAAATATGTATCATGTGTAGGCAGTTGGGAGCCAATTTAATATTGTGAAAGGTGATAATATTGTGAAAGTTAATGGAAAAAGAAAGGAAAATAATCAAAAGTCTTATGATCCTTAAGTAGCTACACCATACTCAGTCTTTACATTTGTTGAACAGGTTATTTTAACATGGATAAAAAGTGTAATATACTTATATACATATTCACCATTTCCAATAGCTGGGAATTAAAACAGCAAATTCACCAAAATTGATTAAAGTTGAGCCAAAAACAAGTAGAATATTCTCACATGACCTATATAACATTTCCACATTGTTATGTGCAAATTCAGGCAAGTGTCATGCCTCACATAATGCTATTTTAAAAATGTGAGTGTGGGGGGATGTATCTTAAACATGATAATACATACATTGCATTTGACATAAACTCAACTATGCAACAATAGATAATATAATATGATCATTTTGGGGGAACATTTATATCTCATGTATGAACACTCATTGTTGAATTGCTTGAGAGAACAAATGTTAAAATGCATTATATTAAGGTAAAAGGAAGATTCAGCATTGCTGAATAGATGCTGCACAATTCCAAAAATAGTTTGCAGGCATTTTAGGAGGAATATCTGAATCTCTATATGTGTCTGTGTATATATGTTGTGCATGTATTCATTTTGCTAAATAGAAATACATACAGTGTAATAGCATACAGTGGATAAAGGTATAATTATCCCTGACATTCTTATTTTAATGCACTTTTAAAAGAATATTTTGTCAGAAGCAGATGTGGCTCAGATGAAAGGGCTCCCACCTAGCACATGAGAGGTCTGGGTTCGGTTTCTGGTGCCTCCTAGAGAAGAAGAGCAAGGTAGCAAGCTGATGCAATGGGCTGGTGCAGCGAGCTGATGCAACAAGATGATGCAGTGAAATGATACAACCAAGAGACAGTGAGGAAATACAATGAGAGATGCAACAAAGCTGGGAGCAGAGGTGGCTCAGATGATTGGGTGTCTCTCTCCCTCATGGGAGGTCCCAGGTTCAATTCCCAGGGCCTCCTTAAAAAAAAGAGAAGACCAACACACAACAAACAGACACAGCAAATGCAGACAATGAGGGGTTTGGGAGAAATAAATAAATAAAATAAATCTTAAAAAAAAAAGAATATTATGTTTGTGAACTAATAAATATTCATGCAGTTGAAGTTATAGAGTAAAATAAGGATAAGATATTAAATTTGTTTCATATATGAAAAGAAGTGCATTCATTCTAGTCTGGGAGACTTATGGAGAAAAAATTTGGAATGCTGCAGATTAAGCCTATTTTTCTTTTTTGTTAACATGCATTATAGCACCTTGATTTAAAGACCTATTCCACCCCATTTTGGGGGTGTCTCTTCCCTTCATTCCTATACCAAACACAAGGTCTCTCTCCAAAACCTGACCCATTCTCTGTCATTAGGGTAGTTACATATTTCCCCATGCTTTCTAAACCAGTTTTGCAGGGTTGTAGAGCATCCAGTGAATCTTTGCTTTCTTGGTTTAGTTTCAGTCTTAGGTACTGTGTCCTGTCTGGGGTACAGGAAAGTCTCAGGGAAACTGCCCCTATGCCATCTGCCTCAGAGAAGCCTCATCAATGTCTACAGGTAAGGAGAGGCTACAATCCCATGGTAAAGGAAAGTAGGATACTTCATAAGGACCCAAGATACAAGGTTATTGAGTGTTTCAACCAGATGCCTTATCTTATGTATTGGGGTTTTACTCTTTCCCTATCAGTTATGTACTTCAGTGTCGATTTCCCAGGGCTGTGAAATCAAAAATTTTCCTACTCTAGTTTGGTCAAATGATGATTAATCACATGAAAAACTTCAGAAAATTGATGTAGTACACATTTTTCTGAATTATCCCATCTCAGGGGTGAGTAAGTTGGAGGATTTATATACCAATTCCTATGACTATTTCATTGAGGGTTGCTAGGAAGGGGTTAATCTCCTGGAATTTCTCCACTGCAGTAAGTGCCAGCAGAAACGACTGTCAAGGATTTAGAGAATGTTTTCAGGCCAAGACATACAGATGCTAGAATTTGGAAATCAGCCAGCACACACTAAAACAGTAAAGTCTAAGTTGTATGGACAGGAAAGTGATAGTGACTCCCACATCTACCTCCTTTATGTCCTACAAATGAGGAGCATTACAGAATATTACACTTACATTCCCCTAGGATTTTGCTATCTCTAATGCAGCTATGGCATCAGTGCTTCTAGCCACTTTTCCTGGGTGTCTTTATCTCACTCTAATACCATTCTTCTCATCAAATGCTCTAATTTCCCCCCTTCTTTCAAATCCTACAATACAACATCCATCCTTTCCTTCCAAGGAGCTTATATGCTTCCTACTTCACAGGAAAATAAAAGCAATCTCAGAAACACTTTCTTAATCTCCTGCCTCCTACCCAAAATTTTATTTCTAAGACCATTTCTCATTTCTTTCTCACACTCATCATAGTGGAACATGTGGAAATGTTCCTGTTTAATTTTGACACCTCTAGCTATGATCAGAAACCTCACTTGATCATTTTCACATTTATTTTATCAACATTTACTTTAAACCAACCTGACACAGGTCTAAAATCCAGGAACAGAAAAGAAAACACCTTCAGCTCTATTCTCATTTGTTTCTCAGTTTTCTGCCACCCTCACTCAGTTTGTCCCTCTCACCCTAAACTTCCAGTTATTATATTTTTTTCCCTTTCCAACATAATATATTAGTCTCTTGAACCTGCTTCCTAAATTACCATCTCATTATATGGTGGGGTTATTCATCCAAGGGCTGGAGCTGTAGCCAAATTGTCTACTGATCTTGGGAAGACCTACTAAGATGCTGGCACCCAGAGAAAAGAAGAAGAGAGGAATTTTATTTCATGTAAGTTTAAGGAGCTTTCATTTGTCCAGTTCTTTTCCTGTATGGCTGAGATGAACTACCAGAGTTGTTGATGTCTCCCTACTCTCATATGTAACCTGATGTCCTTTCAGCTGCCTCTTCTATGGACAGAATTCTTACCTGACAGATTGGTAAAAGCCTGTATATGCATGATTCCATGGGCCCCTAAAGATTCTTATTACTTGTTCAAAGGAGATATTTTCATAACATATTTTCTCTAGATGGAGATTAAGTACTCATTCCCAATCCTCATCATCATCTTAACAAAATGACAGGCTTTACTCAAAATACCAAGGAAAATGGACAGACTCTGAATGAGGTGAGCAGTAAACTAATGCACTAAATTGTTGAGTGTTGAGAATAGACCTGAGGCCATTGCTTTCCTTTCCTGATCCTGCATTTCATGATGTATTAATTTGGTTTAAAGGGAAAAATTAATAACAAAGAAAAGTGATGCACTGCAAGGTTGCAGAAAGCTCTTCATTAACTCAGAACCTGAAGGAGAGCACATAGTAATGAAGTTTCCTTTACACAGTGTTTCTTTTCCTCCTTTCCTGGTGTCTTTATACATGGGTTCTTGGCTGAGTATGATTTTCTCACTGGCTACTGTATAAAAGCATGACACAGAGTTTGAAGTTCCCATGATTCTTTCTCTGAAGGGTAGAGGGAAAGCCTATATTTCCCAACATACATCATGAGAAACTGTCATCTAGGTAGTCACCTTGAAGTAAATTAATATATTTATTACTTTTAAATCTCCCAATTTTTTGTAGCTGGGATTCCTGCCACATAAGTCCCTTCAGTCATTCACTAATAAAATTGCTACAATCTCTCAGGGTAGTAGGCAGTGAAAGATTGACATTGCCATTCTCAGAGCAATTATACCCCATTTAGGCAACTCATGTTTTCTGAGAGCAATCTCTTCTCTGACACTGATGTATGCTTAAACCTAAACATATATCTGGGGCGCCCCTGGTTAATCAATGCCACAATAAACACAAAATGATGTGATGTAGTTTGCAAACTACTTTACCCAAGGTTCATTCCAAACTATAGCCAGAGATGTATCTTTAACCCAAGATCACCTGCATTTTTAAAACTGGCCTGTAATGATGTGTGTGGATTCCAAGTGGCAGTGACAAACTTTGGGTGATACTTTGGCAGAGATTACTACAGGGTCAATTACAAATTCTTGGAGGACTTGAGTGATCATTGCATTGCCAAATCCTGCACTTTGTGAGAATCTATTTAAAAATCTCTGTAGTGTCAATGAAGAAAAATTTGCAAAGAAGAGCCTGTGAGCATAAAGAGCCTGCATAATGGAGCCATGTACTGATAAGGGCTGAAGAATTGTTTGTGAGATTCTACTTCAAAGCTTAGAGGATTTCTAGGGAAAGAGTCAAAACAGTGCTTGAATTAGGAATAAGGAATTTTCTCCACTCTGTAAATAGATTTTTTGGGAACAAATTCATGGAGGAATTTATTTAAGAAAACAATGTCCAATCAAGTGATTTTGATTCAATTATACATCTTATAATTCTAATACTAGACTATTCTGATATGAAGACTTTATGCTGTTCACATGATTTTTAATTTAGATTGAAAATATTTCTCAAAGAAGTGAAAAAAATATATATGGTCGATATATATAAATTAGATTAGATAGGTAGGTAGATAGATAGATAGAACCATATATATTTCCATGGGATGCCAAAAAAATTGGAGTAAAATAAAATCTAGAGACACAGAAGTTTCTTAACTAAAAGAGCTCATTTTCTGATTAGATCCAGAAAAGTGATGAGAACTAAAAAAATCTAAAATGTCCAATATTGGGAATAATATCAATAGAGATAATTCCAATATAATACTCAAATTTTAATTAGGAATTCATTTCTGGAAAGCTTTTATTTCAAGCTAACGGAGTTCATTTGTGGCTGTTGTATATACTGTGTGGGGAAGAAAGCAATACTTGGTCTCAATCTGAAAACTGAGGAACCCAAAATTAACTAGAACCAAGTCAGTGATAAATAAATCTTTGCTTAACCAAATTTCAAGCACATTATAAGTTAAGTTAGCCAACTTATATTCACTGAAATAATTTTGTGCTTACATTCCATAATATAATGACATGAAAATGTCAATAGAAATCTTATTTGCAATGTTGCAGTCCAGTCACTGTTAAGAACCATAGAAATTGCCTTTACTACATTGTGATTAACATTTGTGTCTCACCAAAAAAGACTGATTCTAGAGATTTCTCTTTGTGATAGTTTAAATTTTCTTTCCCTTTATCAACACTCACTGGTTGAAAAAATAAAGTTTAAATTTGTGAGTTAATGCTAAAAACACAACCACCATCTACTAGAGCCTTGGATTGAGGGAAAATAAGTCAGAAAATGAGATCTTCTGAAAATTCAGACTATTTTCCTGACCTTTTTTGAAGCTAAGAGGCTTTTGATGCTTACCTTTGTTTCTATAAATTTGTAAGTAAATTATATATATATATTTGTTTTGCCAGGAGTTGGGGAAGGAGAAAAAAAAGAGAAGAAAAATTAAGTATCTCACATTTCTTTGTAACAACAGCATACATATACTCTTAAAAATCCATTTACAGAGTATTCAAAAATAATAAAACATTTATACATATATATAGTATTTCCTGCAGTTACCAATGAAAACCTCAAATTCATGTTAATTCATTAAAGTTATGTTAAAAGGAAAATGGTATTGCCTTAGTTGATCGTAAAATTTTTTCTAGTCAATAGAAATCTTAGAGAAACTTCTTATCTCATTTAATTCATTTAACAGAAATTGAGTAGGGTGATATATAAAATCTGCAATGTTACCACATATGCAAGAAAGACCAATTGGATATAAAACTCATATAAGTAATATCGTGAACTTTTCAGGAGAAATTGCATCATTTACCTGTTCATATCCAAGATGAAAGAGGGATTGTTAAAGAAATGATCTATTGAGCCAGGTAAAACATCCAGGGCTCTTGAGTGGATGGCACCCAATTAGCTGGCAATTTTATGAGAAAAATTTCATCCTCAGCTCTTTCCCTGGGTTTCCATGTGCCTTTATTTGACAGAAAGGATTAAGAGAGCATAGAACACAGCTGAAATAGAGTAAGGCTTGGCAGATTCATATCTGATTACACAGTTGACTCTTGAAAGCATATTTTGTTTATATACTTATAAAAATTCATGCCAAAAGAATGTATAACATTAAAATATTAGCATTGATGAAATTTGTGACAAATAGTGAAAGAAAGTAAATACTGCAATTTAGAGACTTTTAGAGAACATTTGAAAATCAACCATAAAACAACTTGCATAATATTTCCTTGCTTCTACTGTGATGTTATAAGGTATTATCTCTATCCAATTAATCAAAATTAGGACAAATTTAACCTTCTTCCATTCTTCCTTGTGGCTGTTTGAAATATCAAAGGTGTAGAGAAAGTATAGCTCCATCAATCCCAGAGATCAAGAAAAAAGAGGTGAGGATATGTTTTCATAATGAATTAAAAATATCATCAGTTAGGAATATTGTGATCTTTTCAGGTGGACCACATGCCCACAACCCAAACTGAATCAATGGAAAGAAAAATAAATGTGACAGAGTTCATTCTGCTAGGCTTGACCACAAATTCAGAACAGCAGATACTCTTATTCCCTCTCTCTCTCTCTCTCTCTCTCTTTATATATATATATATATATATATATATATATATATATATACACACACATATATATGTACATATATATTAAAAGGTGCTTAGATTACATAAATGTTACACTAAAGTTACAGGGATTCCCATGTTCCCCACCTCCCACACCTCCCACAACTTCCCACATAAACATCTTTCACTAGTGTGGCACATCACCTGCAATGGATATACACATACCGGGGCTTTGCCAGTTAGCATGGACCATAGTTCCCATTGTAGACCACACTCTCTCTCACACAGTTCTGCATGTTATATTCTGATGTAAAATGCCCTATATCTGTCATTCTAATGTCACTCAGGATAATTCCCAAGTCCCCATAAAGCCCCTGTATTACAACTGCTTTTCCCTCTCCCTGCCCCAGAAGTTTCCAGTGGCCACTGGCTCCACCTCAATGTTGTAATTTCTTCCATTGCTTGATTCACAATATGTCTACAACAGAATGCCTATTTGATCACACTGGCAGGTAACCTGCTTATCTCATTCACTGTCTTCATCAGCCCAGACCTGAGTTCACCCATGTACTTTTTTCTGTCTTAATTGTACATTATATATGGTTTATTCTCTTCCTACATAGCACTCAAAATTATCTTAGACTTGATCTCCCAGAAAAACACCATCTCCTTCAATGGTTGCATGATCCAGCTCTTTTTTGAACACTTCTTTGCTGGAAGTGAGATCATCTTGCTAATGGAGATGGCCTAGGACCGCTATGTGGCCATCTGTAAGCCTTTGCAGTACAAGACCATCATGAGCCTACCTGTTTGTAGACTCATATTGGGAATGGCTGGGATTTTGGGGTTCATTCATGGAGGAATCCAGAGTTTTTTGATGATCCAATTACCATTCTGAAGACCCAATGCCAAAGACCACTTTATGTGTGATTTGCTTTCTCTTCTGGAGCTAGCCTGCACAGACACACACACTTTGGGGCACCTGATTGCTACCAATAGTGGTTCACAGTGTTTACTCATTTTTTTGCATGTGAATTGCTTCCTATATCCTCATCTTGTGCTCCCTGAGGACTCATAGCTCCGAAGGGCATTGCAAAGGGCTCCCTATCTGTGCCTTTCATGTCATTACCATCATCTTATTCTTTATAATTTCTTCATTCCTGTATCTAAAACTTATGACTTCCTTCCCTGCTGACAAAGCTCTGACTGTGTTTTGCACACTCATAACTCCTAAGCTGAATCCCTTAATCTATACCCTCAGGAATGAAGAATTAAAAATTTCACGAAGAAACTCTGGCATCAAATTATAAAAAGAAATGATCAATAAATCTTGTGATTGGAGTATTTAGGCAAACAATGATTTTAACATTTTATAGATATCTTTCCCCTCTGAACTGATTAAACTTGGGATATTCTTGATACTTAGCAGATAATTTTTTTAGGAACTCACATATAGTGGGCAGGGCCAACATCCATTATACACAATATACACTAATAGTGCCTAGAGTCCTTGATAATTTCAAGGGTCTATGAAATGTTTCAATTTATTTTAAAATAAAATGAAATATATTTTTGGGATTTTTTTGAAGGAATTGAGCCCATGAAGACAAGATACCCAGGTGATAAATATTACAATATAGCCCTGAATGTGGATATGGAACATATCAACATAAATATTTAACAAAACATCTTTATATGAAATAGTTTTACAATAATAGGGAAAGAAACTTCAAGAAGTACTTGTATCAAAATATGCTGTTTTCCTTTTATTTGTTTAAGCTTGAGAAGTATTACATGTTCTTTCACCATAACAGTAAAATATTTTTATAATTTATAATCTAAAGAAGGGAGCATTTGCATGCAAAGGTACTTGATAAAAATTGTATCACCACCATTTCTTGTAGGATACAGTTGTCTACAAAAAATATTGGGAGAATATTTGACTGATGAAGAAGAAATGCAACTGACAAGGGTTGTATATTTAAGGAAGAAAATATCTGTTAATTAAAGTTTGATTTTAGACACTAAGGAAAAGTAGATTCTGAAAATCATATGGTTGTTATAGGATTGTACCAGTGAGGTAAGAACAAATTTGAGTGATGGAACTGGACAACATTGTTCAGAATTCTGGATTATATAAAGACTCCATACTAGGAACATAATGAAATACTAAGAGATTCAGAAATAATCAGATTCTTTGAGTCATAGATTAAGAGATTTAGATCAAATTGGGCTGATTTCTCATCTTGTCTCTAGCATTAATCAGTCTTGTAAGCTAGTTGTGTCATCTTTCTCCACCCTTTCATCTGTAAAAAGGAAAAATGATTCCTTACTTCCTTAAACAGTGAGAAGTAAATGAAAATTTTTGGAAAACAGATCAACTCAAAAATAATGGAAGTTGCTGGAACATTGTACACCCTTCATAGATGTCAGCAGAGCACTTAATTTGACTTCTTTTCCTTTTCAAAATTGAAAAATGTCAGTTTTCCAATGTTCCCTCTAGACCCTTCCCATGGCATTGTTTCCAGGAACTCTTTACTCTATCAGTTATTATGTTTTTCCTATAATTTCCACTTCTCCCTCATCAAGCTAAGTGAAGATTAGATAAGTGTGTAGGGCCTGGTGAATTTAGGGGGCCAGAAGGGAACATCATCAGATTACCTTCATTTAGAATAGCTCTAAAAGAATCCATAATTGTCTTACTTTTAAGTTTAAAAATATATAAGGGATCAGATGTTGCTCTAGCTGCTAAGTGCCTTCTACCCACATCAGAGTTCCAGGGTTCAGTTCCCGGTGCCTACTAAAAACAAACAAACAAAGAAAACAAATAACAAGCAAGCAAACAAAGCAACAAAAAAATAACTTAAGAGAACCAATGTGATTCAGTGGTTGAGCTCTGGCTTCCCACATATGAGGTCTGTGTTTCAAATTCTGGCCCCAGTACCTCAAAAACACAAACAAAAAAACAAACATAATAATACAATGAAGAGAAAAATAAGCACCATAGTCTTACCACCAATAAGCAACTATTCTGAAGTTTAGCATGTATGCTTCTTGTATGTACTCAGTTCATTTTTCCTTTTATAATTATGCAACATAATATATGAATATATCATCCTTTTAATATTAGAATGTAAAAATAAAAACAAAAGTCTGCTTTTCTCTTTTACTCACTACTGCCAGGAAACAACAGTGTGAATTAAATAGTATTCTTCCAATCCTTTAAAAATTATCACCTGACTTCACCTACACACACTCACTCTAACTCAAATAATCTTGTTTCTTGTATTTTCTTTTTCTGTTAATGTTATTGTATTAGAGACATAATTCAGCAACTTGTACACTCAACATTTGTTTTCAGGTTACATCTCTATTAATAAATAGCTTTAAAGTTCATTTAAATACTGTACAGTAATCCATCATATATGCCAGTTTTTATTTCTGGCTTGCCTATTGATAAATATTTGATTGCTTCCATTTTTTAAATACTAGCAATTATATGGTGAATATCCTTATATGTATCTCCATATACACAGATATGAGGGTTTCTATAAGGAGATACCTAAAAGCTAAACAAAATTAATATTTTTATTTTATTTTATTTTTGACATACCAGCAACTACCTTTCCATGGTGATTATACTACTTCCAGCAATGTGTGAGAAAACCTGCCACTTCTCAGCCTTGACAACACTTGATTTTGTGAGCTGTTTTAGTCATTGACAAACTATTATGTAAAACTAGCATCTCATTGTTAATATAATTGGAATTTTCCTGGTTTCTTCTGAGGTTGGACAACTTTTAAAATATACATATAAAATGTAAGTTTCTTGTTCATATATTTACCTAAACATCTATTGGTTGATAAACTTCTTATTTGTAAAAGTGCTTAATACATTCTGCATATTTGACTGATATATATTAGAAAATATCTTCTCTTATGAAGTGTCATCTGCTACTTTAGCTTCATTCATGGTGTGTTTTTGTCATTTATAAACTCTTTGTTTAGTAAATGGCCATATTTGTCAGTTCATTTTGTTCTTTCTGTCTCATTTCAGAAAGTTTAGTACATGAATATATTCTTAAATATTATATTCTAATAATTTTAAACAAATTTTTGCATTTAGTATTTAAAGAATTTTATTTTATTTTAAAACTGTAAAATGACTTCACATTTTCTTATGGGACTGAGCCCAAGACCCATCAGTCATACATGTTTTTCCTTGATATGACAACTGTATACATCTCCCATCCTTTTTGTATAGAGGATTAGTTTATTTTTAATTACAGGAGTCTCCACTTTTCAAGGATGAAACCACAAATGGAATATGGTCAGATTTTATACAACAATGAAAAAGTTAGAATGAATATGGGCATATATTTCAGAATCGAGAGTAATAGAATCCCTTGGAGTTTGAAACAGAAAGAGTTAGGAAAATTGATAGGAAATGCCACTTTGCATTAGTAGCTGTCTTAGTTTGTCACAGGGTTTCCAATGCAAAGTGTCAGTAACAGGTTGGCTTTTATAATGGGAATTTTATTAGGGGACAATCTTAGGTCCCAGGTTGTGAAATGTCTAAATCAAAGAGCCATCAGAGGAGCTATCTAACCAAACCCAGCTACTGGTGATCTTAGTGTCCTGCTACATGGTGAAGTAAGCTGGTGGTCAATTTTTGCTGAAGTCCCTGTCTTCCCCTCCAGAATCTACTGTCCCCTAGAGCTCAGCTGTAGGTGACAAGGCATTGTCTCTTTCTGGGCCTCCTCCCTCAGTCTTGGCTGTGCTGCTTTCTTTCCAAGTTCAGCTGTGGAAGTTCAAGCATATAGCAGTGCTCATCTCTTCATTCTTGAAATGTTCCATGGGCCCAGCTGCTTAGGGGCCTCTTTCCAATTCCTCTGTGCTCAGCAGATTCCAGAATCTAGTACATCTTTCAGCCTCATCTGGGCTTCTTGGTTTCCCTGCAGTCCTCTCTCTCCCATTGCATGATCAAAATTGTGGCTTCCTTCTCTACCTCTCTATATATGTGTCTCTGTTTATATATAGCTCCAGTAAGAGAGCAGAGACTCAAACTGAGTCTTTCATCACTAATGTTGCCCAATCAAAAGGGCTTCATACCCACAGGAAAGGATTAGTTCAAAAATATGAACTATTTCATTTTGTTATTCATAAAAGAACTTCAAACAGTCACAATGGCAATGAAAGTAAATTATTCTACTATGAGGGCAGCATAGATTTCAAAACTAATAAAGATAGAAAAGTGAAAGATTATCATGGAAAAATTTCTTTATAAGATTTAAATAAGAATACCAGCAAAAATATGTTGTTTTTTTACATTATTTTGTGTCAGAAATTGAACTAAGAACTTTACCTAGATTATCTAATTTAATTCTCATAACACATTCAACTATGTATTACCTTTATCCTTCTTTTAAAGAGGGGCATTGAAAGTGTATTATTCAGTGTTCTTTTGGGAAATAGAATCAACAGGAAATATCTGCAAATAGTATGAGATTTATAAGATTCTCTCACATGACCATGGAGATACACAAAGCCAGGTTCTGCAGGCAAGCTCCAGACCAGGGGCTCCAATGAAAGCCCAATGAAAGATATTGATGAGTTTCTAGGAAACATTGGCTGTCCAAAGATGAGCTGAGAAATTCTCTCTAAGTGCTGAAATCACTTGCCCTTTTAAGACATTCAACTGATTAGGTAAAATATCACTCATTGCTGATGGCAATCTCCCAGGTTGATCATAGATGTAATCATCCATCTATGCAGTAAACTCACAGATGTCTAAAGCCCATAAATGTCCTTATTATTACAGTTATCCCAGTGCTTGCCTGACCAAAAACTGGCCACAATTACCTGGCCAAGTTGTCACTTTAGCCTAATCATCACAGGAGGCTTCTAGAGGTTTGGCCAGGTATTCTATTTTATGTCACTAGTACATGTGGGAAATCAGATTCAAACTTGGGTTGCTCCTGCAGAGGCACAGCACTTGTCATGTCTGCTACAATATTGCACCTGCACTGAGGTAATACAATGTCTGAGAAAGACTAAAGGCTGGGCCTGGATGCACTTGTTCCTGCCATATATGGCTAAGAAGAGGTTGTTTTCTTTACATTGTATTTATCTGACATTTCTACTACCAAGTTAATTATCACACAGATCCAAATGATTTCTACATGAATTTTTAATTGAAGATCATTACAAAAGAGAAAAAATAACTCTGAGTTTTGGTTTAGGCACTTCAAAGCTATGTAATCATGACTAATCCATTAACCACATCAGGAAACACACTTTCCTCACCTGTAACATAGGGACAGTAATCATTCATGCCATAGATTTTTCATAGAGTTGTTTGAAAATCAAGTTATGCAATTAATGTGAAGAGTCTAAAATAAATCAATGGAGAAAAATGGATGGACAAGATGAGAAAATATTATTTAATTCAATAAAATGAGCCTTGGATTGTTCTATTTTAAAAAATGCAGTCATTTATTACATGCTTTACCATTCATTATCCACCTAATTTAATAAATGGTGTGAAGAACAGTCAGGTGACATTATTTACCTCTTCATTTCTCTTAGTATAAATGAATGGATTCAACATGGATGTCAGAATACCATACATCAAGATTGGCTTGTTTTGTCTATACATAATTAGTAAATATAGAGGGCACAGAAAAATATGGCAACGGCAGTGAAGTGGGCTCCACAGGTGTAGAAGACTTTGCATATCCTCTCTGAATTGTGGTACCTCAAAGAGCACAGGATGACATTATAAGAAACAGCCAGCATAAGCAAGTTCAACAGGGAGATCCCGCCAACACTGGTGACCACGAGCAGATCAATGGCATATGTTTTGGTGCAGGCAACCTTGAACAAAGGGTACAAGTCAGAGATGAGGTGATAGTTCCATACAAGGGCAACTGAAAAATCAAAAGAAGTTGAACCAATGATTGGAGGAAGCTCCCTATTCACACCACCTCCAGCAGCAGGGCACAGACATGTCTGTTCATGATGGTCATGTAGTGCAGTGGTCTGCAGATGGCCATTTAGAAGTCATAGGCCATCTCTGTGAGTAAGATCATTTCAATGTCTATGAAAAAAATGGGCCTAAAGACAAATCATGTTGGCTTTCACCTCATACATGGAGTTAGCAATAAATTCAGAAGCAATAGAGGAAGAGTAGCAAGTGCCAATAAAGGACAGGTTGGCTAAGATATACATGGGAGCTGTCAAAGGTGGGGGTGGCTGGAAGTGATGGTGAGCACAGTGAGTATGTTGCCACAAATGTGAGCGCATAAGTGACCAAGAAAGACCACAAAGAGAATTCTCTGTATTTCCATATTCTGGAAGTTCTCCAGAATGAAAAATTCTGTGTTATTATGTGGTATTCCCATAGATTCCAAGAACACTGGGAATGTCCTCTAAAGTTGAGAAAGTAACATAATTATAACAGAAGTAATTTGTGTGTCAGGGGTGGACATGTTGCAAAAGTTTTTTAGCCACACCCAGTTTCTTGTTTGGACCCTTCTCAGTCTTAACACCCTCTGTTCCAAAATTATTGAATCAATTTCTTCTATTAATCATATTTTTCCCTTTGTTCATAAGGAAATACTTTATTTAAAGACTACAAGTATCTCTGTGTTCTACACGGAGGATTCAAAGCAAGAATGGTTGACGAGCATCAGTGAAAGATTCTATTAAATGATTATCTACCAGTTCTGTACATAAGAGAAGTTTTTGTGGAATGCATAGACCAGAACCACTTTCTTAAACAAATATAAATTATAATCTTATCTGACAAAATATTCCTATCCACCCTTTATTCTCCTGGAGAATTAAACATCTGTGCCAATTTTGGTTTTGGTTAAAGTAAATCCTTCCACTAATCCCACCAACCCATCTTTTTCTTATAAACATAGGTCCTATTTTTTTAATTTAAAGTTTTATGGAAGTGTATAATGCATACATGAACATACATAAACAAGTGTACAGTAAAAGTCGTGAACTTACAAAACACACATGCATAGCATTCAGGATTCCCATTACCCCAACACCAATACCTTGCAATCTTGTTGAACATTTGTTTCAGATGATGAAAAATCATAGTCAAAATATTATTACTTACCATAATCCATATTTTACATTTGACAATATTTTCCTTAAATTCAACCTATTATTAATATCCTGTATTATTATTATGTATTTGCTATAGTTCATGTGAGCACATTCTCATATTTGTTCTGTTAACCACAGCCCGTAATCCACCAAAGGATTCACTGTGTTTATCCAGTCCCAGGCCTTGGACAAGCCATTCAAAGTGTATAATGAAAGGGTCTCATTTTCACCACAGAGTTGTGCTGCCATCACCTCAGTCACTTTTAGAATGCTTTTATTACTTCAAAAGTAAAAACCCCATCCCCACTTATATCCCTATTTTTAACTCTTAGAATTGATATGGTATCTTTTTTGCCATTGCTGCAAAAATATTACAATATTCCTGTTAATTATTGTCCATAATTTCATTAGTTGTAATTTCCCATGTATCACCATATATCTAACACTTTGTAATAGGACATGCTTATATTTGTACTATTAACCAGTCTTCATCCACCACTGATCACTATGTTATAGTCCATAGATTAATCTTTAGCTTCCTATTAAATGACATTTATGCCCACAAAATAATCTTTTCAGCCACAATCATATTTATAAATCATCTGTGTTAGTGTATTCATGATAATGTGTTACCATCATCTCTTCATTTCCATACTTTAAAATAAACCTTATTAAAATTCTATATACATTAATCATCAACTCCCATTCTCAAACCACTTTTTATCTCCAGGTAACCTGTACTCTAGAGTTTACCTCCATGAGCATACTTATCATATTTAGTTCATATTAGTGAACCCACACAATATTAGTTGTGGCATTTTGAGATTATTTTATGAATCCCCAAAAGAGAAAGATTATGTTTCTTAAGCAATCTATTCCTCAGGGTGTAACACCCTTTGATTATAATAAATTCTGCTGAGGTGACTTTGCTTAAATTATCTGTTAAGATTATGGCTTTTTTCCTTTGACCACACCAGTAAGGTGTGACTCAGGTTGTGTCTTTGCCCCCTTGGTGGATGTGATATAAAATCACATTCACACATACAGATACAAGAACACACACAAAGGAGAGAACTTTGTCTTATTTGATCCTTTCATGTGACTGAATGGAGAAGACTCAAACAGCTAAGGTCCTGGGGAGAGATGGACCATTTGTCTGATAGCTTACAGATAGTTGAGACTGATATAGGAAGTCCTGAGAGACAAGCCCTATGCCAGCCTACAGCTGAGATCAGGAAGAAGCTGGGCTTCAAAAGGAGGAGGAAGCCCAGAGGGAAGGCTGAAACCTGTCTGAAACCACCTGCCAACTTGCTTCAACACATGGCAGCTGACTTTGGTGAGAAATTGCCTCTTATATTACTTTGAGTTGCACATTACATGGTTTTGGGACTGTAAGCTTTTACCCCAAATAAATATCCTTTATAAAAGCCAACACATTTCTGATACTTTGCTTTGGCACCCTTTTGGTGGACTGATATATTTGTCCTTTTGTGTATGGCTTATTTCACTAGCACAGTGACCTCAAGTGTCATCCATGTTGTCAGATGCATTCTCATTTCATTTATTCTTACAGCTGAATAATATTCCATTGTATGTATACCACATTCTGTTTTTCCATTTATCCTTTGGAGGATACTTTGGTTGTTTCGCTGTTTTAGAAATAGTGACTAATGCTGGTGTGAACATCATTGTACCAATGTCAGTTCACATCCTTGCTTTCAGTTCTTCTGAATGTATTTCTAATAACATGATTTCTGGACCATGCAACAGTTCTTTATTTAGTTTCTTGAGTAACCACCAAACTGCAATAAACTGAGGTGGTGCTAATCTACATTCCAATCAACTGTGAAGGAGTGTTCCTTTTTTCCACATCTTCTCCAGCGTGTTTCTATTTCTCCACAACTTCTCCAGCACTTGTATTTTTTTGTTTGTTTTATAATGGATATTCTATAAAGCATGAAATTATATTTCGGGTTAGTTTTGATCTGTATTTCCCTAATAACTTGTGATGTTGAACATTTTTCAAGTGCTTTTTTGAACCATAAGCCCTCTTAACTTAGCTTAATCTTCCAAAATGCTAAGGAGCTGATGCTCTGCATGATAAGAATTGAAGGAAAACCATTAAGTTTCAATAGAAAATTAGCAAATGTAAAAAGTGCAGTCTCTCCTGCACAATTTTGTAGGTTATGGCAAGATATGTAATGCAGGAGAAAGTGTAAACTGCAGTAGAAATTATGATCCATGCTTAGTGACAATGCCTAAAATGTTTTCAACAATTATAACAAATGTTCCACACTAATGAAATATGTTGTTAATGTGGGAAAATGTGAGAGGTGTAGAAAGCAGGGCATATGGGAATCCTCTATATTTTTATGTAACATTTATGTAATCTAAATACCATTTCAAAAATAATAAAAAATATAATTTTTTTAAAAAAGAGCAGGATAGAAAATGTTTATGATGATAAAGAAGCTATATTCTAATTGTCTTGTCATGCTTTACTCCAAGAAAGCTAATACAACTTCTGCAAGTGGCAGGTCTGGTGGGGCATTATTCAGAAGATGACATTATATCCAAGAGCACAAACTACAGTAATGAAAGTAAACATCTATGTAGTATTTAATCTTTGCCAAGAGTTTTTCTACTTTCTTTACATAGATCAGCTTGTTTAAATTGTACATTATCCCCATGAGGTAGATGACTTTTTTTCACCATATTGCAGGGTAATAGGATGAGGCACAGATTTACCTATCACCCAGATAATAAGTTTAAGAGCTTGTGTTAGAACCTACATAGTGCTCCACCACTACACCATCACTACAACATACAAAAAGCCAGTGCCTTTCACTGCAATTTACTCATTGTGTAATTACCAATCTGTCAAAACTTCAATTTCCTTTTCTTTAAAATGAAAATGAGAGTATTGTTCCACCTTGAGGTTGCATAGAGAAGTAAATGAAATGTGCATGCAAGTGTTTGCACAAAGCCTTGCAGTGATAAACATTCAATAAGTGCCATATCTGATTATCACCATCATCAAAACCATGGGCAACAAATGCTTAATGTGGTAGAAGGGGCCAAGTAACTAATTGTATGAGCTCAGTAAAAAGTAGGTATTGATATGAGTTTAACTTTATGTTAAAGATGAAAAATTCCCTAATAATTATCGTTCTTCAGATCATGAGAGGTTTTAAAAAATTTAATCAGCATGAGAGCTATACAATGTAGCCAAATAATGAATTTTATGCTCTCAAATAAAAATGCTTAAATAAATCATCTTTATGATACAAACTTGTGAGAGCTAAAAGTAAATAAAGTGTAAAAAAATTTAGCAAAGAAATGAAGTCTCCTGTTTAACTTATTCAAAGGCAACAAAATTATGTTTTGAAAATTAATGAGAAATTGGAAAACTGATACACTTCACTTTTATTTCAAGTGTGTTTTATTTTTATTCAACTAAAAACAATAAAGCATAGAAAGTTTACATTGACAGGATATGATACTGACAGGTCACAGGTTGTTGTTTTATTTTTTTCTTTCTTTTAACTTCTTAACAACATCTTATAGTGGACCTGGAAACATTCTTAAAGGATCATCTAGTGTATCTCCAAGCATTTCATCCCATATTTCAGTGTTTCACATGAGTAAACTACTGGATGGAATTCTAATTTTTTTTTACTTTGAAGAAATGCAGGTTCATATCTTTGCTATTGAGGGGTTAATTCATACCCTTTCTCCCTCTCTCTACTTCTTTGTCAAAAAAAGAGTGAAGGAGTGGGTTGAATTAGCAAACAACCTTATCCTTAGGCATGCAGCTGAGAGTGTGGTAAACATGTTCCTGAAACTGGGCAATCAAGAAATCTTTAAACTTTAACTTGTCAAATTTGAGGCTGTTCCCTACGCTAACCCATTCTCCTATGCTGTAATGACTTTATAATCCCCTCTCCCCTGAGGTGGTTGTGTGGTAACATCTGGAAGGCTGCCACCAGGACCTGTAAGTTTTAAAGGCATGTCTACTCCTCTGTGGTTTCTTTGGAATATTGAAATATTCAGTCAATCTCCCTGGGTTTGACCTTCCTGTGTTACAATTTAAATAGTTGACAGAATATTCTAGAGACTCCTAAGGGTAGCACTGCTGTGGAGAGCCAGTCACAGGGAAGTCTATGGGAGAAATCCCACACTTGATTGGGAAATCTGTGGGGGAAATCCCATCCTTCATTAGGAAATCTTCAGGGGAAATCTTGCCGTTTATTGGGAAATCTGGGGGGAAATCCTGAAGTGGCCCCATTCCTCTATGTGGTATGAGATGGCTCAAGTAATAGATAATTGGGAGCCCATTTGAGATTTGGGGGAGGCCTCATATACACCCAATGAATAAGGACAGCTGGAAATGAAAATTGAGGATAAGTATGTAAAAGAAAAAGAACAAGGTGCTCTAACTGCTCCTGTTGCGTACCACTTCTCACTGCTTTACAAGAGGCAAAGATAAATAATTAGCTGCTGAAGTAGAAATGCAGTGACAGCAGGGGAAACAGAGAGATTGAGAGGTGAGGAATTTTCCTGTTTGTCTGTTTTTTTTTTATTTTATTATTATTATTGAAATACTGAAAATTCTTTCATAATCATTGAAATGATGAACACACAACTATGTGATTATAAAAAATACCATTGATTGTACACTTTGGATAAATTGTATACTTTATTAATATGTATAAATAAAATGGTTTTGTTTTAAAAAGAAAAAAAATTAGAATGGGATCTCCATTTAGTGACAGTTCTAAGGAACTAGATAAGAAAGAGATAATGATTCAGATATGGAAACCATAAAATAATCTTCAAATCATGTTAAACCACTTGTGCAAAGGAAGGCTAAATCATAGATATAACATCCCACACAAGAAAGGAGTGCTAAACAGGGCACTTATCAATAAAACCAAGCTTGTAAGAAAATACCTGCTAAAGACTGAAAAGAGATAAGGACAACATACTGGCAGCAGCTCTGCAAACCCCCTGCTGCCTGAATGATGTGGCTGTGGGCTAGTGAAAGCTGATAGAATTAAAATGATGGAAAATAGAAAATCTTCACAACATCAATGTTTTTTGTTTTGTTTCCTTGCTAATTCTAATTGGGCCTGGATAGCCACATTCATAAAATTAGTACTGTTAAAGTTTAATAATTTTGAACTGGAAAACTCTTGGAAAGCAAGAAGAAACAAACTAGAAAAATGCTAGGATCGTTTGTAAGCCTTCAATTAAAAATATATTACAAAACTGAAATCTCATAATACTTGTGTAAACTGTGGAAGAGTCAAAGATATTTTGACAATGTTTTAAGTCTTAGTATTATTTTATTTTCATCAGAATTTTCATCAGGGTGTTAAAAAGAAATGACGGAGAGCTTGGAGACAACAAAACAAAAGGAGTAAGAATTCTGAGTCAAATTTGTGAGATTTATTTTTCTGTTGGTGTATCTTAACTCTTTTTGTGCTTGTCTGTTTGTTCAGTATATATTTTTGATACCTCCAGATGGTAACATTAAAGTAACAAATGAAAATTCTTAAAAGAGCTCTATTCAAATGGCTAAAAATTTTAAATAAGCCTTATATTGTTCAATGAGTATTGATGCTAATAAAATAAGTTAGCATTATATGTTTTAAACCTTTAAGAAGATGAAAACCTTTAAGAAGATAATAATAAAATTATTATTTTTTATTTTTTTATTATATTTATTATTTTTAATTGATTTTCCTTAACTGAAATGAGTACACTTTTCCTTCACAGAACAGAATGAGGGATATGAGACTTAAATGGATTTAGAAAGAATTAAAAGATTTGTGGAAGTGAATTCACAGCCAATGCTAAGTTGGTTAAAGGGAATGTCTTTTGTCCTAAGATAAGATGCTGTTTTTCATAAAATCAGGCTGGAAATATGTAAGATAAGGCTTGAATGAATACAGAAAGTTGTAGAAGGTATTGTAGAAAGTAGCATTAAGTAAGGAAATGTGTTTTATAAAGGTGAATTCTGTCTTGATATGCAGTAACTACAGTTTATGTGGTTATGTATAGTTATAAGAAATTTGTAAAAGCATTGTTTAAACTGAAATATTTAAATGGCTAATTCCAAGAAGCTGTTATTAGATAGAAACTGAATTGATGTTAGTAACAAAATGTAACTTCACAACAAGGAAAGCTATCAAAGGCCACCTCAATCTGTATATTAAAGTAGTGGTAGGGGTAAGATAATCTTGATCCATTGGGAACTTTAGGTTTTCATTTAATAATGGAGAAAATATTTTTTCCTGTACTGCTGAAAAAAATAACTGTTAGTTAATGTAATCATGGGAAAGGTGTAAAAGTGAAAAGTAATGTAATAAAATAGCTAAGTTTATTTGATATGTTATAAGTTGAATATGAAATGTTTAGAGATTGTCACAGAAATAACCTCTCTTCCTGGGAATCAAGAATCACATGCTTTAGGTCACATTCATCTGATTGGCCCCACCTCTGCTGATGAAGCAACCCTATGGCTACATAAAAAGAGTGGCCAATGGGGGCTAGCTGCAAGGTGGTACCTGACAATAGATTATCCTGAATTAAACAAAGTAACACCACTGCTGAATGCAGCAGTGAAAAATAATGCTAGTTTATTACTAGAAATTAGTACCCAATTATGTCACTGCCAATTTGTTTAAAAACTTGCTAAGGCTTTCTTTAGTATCTCCTTAGGCCATCAGGCCAGCCTTCACTCATCTTATGTGGGAAGGCTAACAATGGATATTACAGGGCTTCCCCAAGGCTATAGGCATAGCCCAACCATCTTTCTTGGCCTGGTGGCAAAGGATCTGGGAACCTGTGGCTGTAAACCTATTTCATTATATTGATATTATGTTAACCAGTAATTCTTTTTCAGAATTAAAAGAAGCATCAGAGACAATGGTATCTTAAGAGCCTGGGATGGGCAAACAATTGGAACAAGCTCTCATGTCCCTGCTGCTCTGTCAATCTCTTAAGTGTTGTTAATGTACAAAGTTTTTACACACCACAAACTCCAAAACAATTAATGGCCTTCCTGGGGTTGTTGGGATACTGCAGACACTTCATCCATTATTTAGCTCAGATATTAAAACCACTGTATGTGTTAATCAGGAAAGGTTGTGCATGGGAATGGGGGGGGGCACTTCCAGAAGGCTGCTTTTAAAGAAGTAAAGAGGGCAATAGCACAGGCTCAAGCAGTAAGGGGATGGACACTGACTTACCTTGTGAATTGGATGTGGCCAGCACCAATATTGACTTTGGGTGGAGTTTATTGCAAAAGCAACATTCTAAACAAATACCCCTTGGGTTTTAGTCAAAATAGTAGGAGCCAAAGTACAATACATAGCCCTTTAGAGAAGCAACTATGTGCAGCATATCATGTCCTGTTGCAAGTAAAGAGCCTAACCCAATATTTTCTGGTCTCTGAAGACTGCCATCTTGATTCAGGGGTGGTATGCAGATATTAAACAAAACAGGAACAATAGACTCTCTTAGGCCACCTTCTGTGGGGGAAAGATCTATGGAAGGACATCTGAGACACCTGCCAGCAATGACAGGTAACTGTCTATCCTGTCCCCACCCACTCCTCTAACATCCCTCTCAGGAATGTTGAGGGAGATGCCCTCACAAGAGTCCAAATCGTACCACTGAGACCTGAAAATCAGCAGATTAGCTCCACAGGAAAAGCAGATATCATGGCTTCCAAACTCTGTGGCAGCACTTCCAGTTGCATGTTACTCACCAGCAGCTCATGGAAATCACCCAGAAATGTCCGTCATGCTCACTCTGATGTCTGTGACACTTACCTCAACAGATGGGGCATATTAGTTGAGCACAAACTGCAGTAGGAACATGGCAAGTGAATTATATCAGTCCCCTCTGCTCTCAGAAGGGGCAAGTTGTGTTGTTTTCACTGCCACAAACACTGCCATGGGACTATTGTAACCAGATGGCTACTCTTCTCTACCTAGAAAGTGTAAGTGCCCTATAAGGGTACCAACACAAATTGACAGTGACTGAGGTACACCACTTACCAGACACCTCATGCAGTCTTAGACTATGAATCAGGATATTGTTTGGACTTTTTAGAGAAAGTAGAAGTTGCCTTTATAAGGAACAAAAAAAGGCAATAAGACATCCTTACAACAAAGGACTAAAATGCAGTGTCCAGCCTTAACCTATTTAAATTCAGCACCATCAGCTGTGGCCCCTGCTCCAGTTAAAATGCTAATAGCATGGCTGATGCAGGTATTAAGATTACAAGTTAAAGGGCCAGCTTCCCTATAGCTTAAAAGGGGAAGTAATAATAATTTGTTGTTGCTTAGGCCTCAAACCATTCAAATTGCTAAAACTGAGGTCATTTGGCCATGGTACTGGCTTGTGCAGCCTTGCTGGTTGGGAATCTTAAGCCCATGGGAAATAGGAGTCACCCAAAACATTCTTATAAGACCATAGTTTATTTTAAAAAATGTCAGTTAACTATGTGGAGTTTTATATGCCTAAACTAGTTTTTAATGTCACAAAAGGAAAATCAGAGAATTTAGAAGGGGAACATGATAATAGAAACCTTCTCATAAATCCCCTCTAACATGGTAGTTTTTAATCTACTAATGAAAATGTTGCTTATATAATGTTAAACCAACATAATCTTCCCCTGTCTACATGAAACAACTATAAGAAATCTGTAATATGGTATGGTTAAGTGCTAAATTGTGGAATTTCACTGCCAAAATTAATGTTAAATATTGAGTATATGTTACTCATATTATTCTGTTGTCTCTTAAATTGTACTTATGGAATTTGGATGTAATGCTCCCATGGGGACATGGAATGTCTGCTTCCCCTCCCACTAGTTATTTGTATAGATTTCTGGAAAATGTGGGGTTGAACTAGCCAGCAACCTGACCTCGTGTGGAACGACTGTAAGAAGATGACAAGATGTCTAAACTATATTTGTGCACATAGGCTATAGTCAAGTTTATTAATAACTGTACATGTTCTCATTGTACTTATTATCTATGCCAAAAATGTACTGTTTATTGCTCATGCATATACACCCCTTTGCTGTATTCTCTGTATAAAGCTGTACCACCAAGTAGCTGTGTAGAGCTTCCCCAGGCTGCCAATCACTAGGTTAAGCGTGCAATAGTGAGTAATAAAGGCATGATCAGTGCTGGCCTGCCATGTGGTTTCTCTGAAATATCAAATTTATGGTCACCCTTCCTGAGCTTGACCTATTGCATTAGAACTCCAATGCCCTAACCACTCAGATGATGTCATGGAAGCTTAATGTGTAAAATGGAAGGTGGAAAGGGAATTGCAGTAGAGTGAGGGGTTAATGAATGTCCTTTCCCCCTCCTCCTCCTTAATTGTCAAATAGGGTGAAGGAGTGGGTTGCACTGGCCATCAAATTAATCCTTAGACCTGGAGGTGAGAATGTGGTAAACATGTTCCAGAAACTGGGAGTTATGTAAAGTTTTAAACTTTAACTTCTCAAATATGGGGCTGATCCCTACACTAACACATTCCCTGCTGCTCTAATGACTTTAAAATCTCATATTCCCTGAGAGGCAGTGTGGTACCTCTTTGCTGGCCACCAGTGGTCCTGTAAGTATTAAACTCATGTCTACTCCTGCCGGACTCCCATGAGGTTTCTTTGGAATATCAAAACATTCAGTAAACCTCCCTGGGCTTGATCCTCATGATTTAGAGGTATATAATCCTTTAGGCACAGTCATGATAAGGATGTCCTTGTTTCTAATCTAAATTTCTGTTTAAATTTCCCTCTATCCTGTAGCCATCAAGAAATTCCAGAAAAAAAGATGTCTAGATTGTGCTTAGGCAGGTCACCAGTTGGAGATCAAATTAGGAAAGAAAGTTAGAGATGTTTTGTTTTCCCCAACCTCTCATTCCTTTTCAGCCACTGCATGTCATATCAGCCTGAGGAGTAAGCCTTGTCTTCCTTTAAGAAAAAAATCTACTAAATTCATAGCTCATCTGAGTCAGGCTTCCTCTCTCTTCACATCCAGTTTATAAGTCACATCACAGAAACAGTGTCTGAGACAACAAGGTGAACTTGACTAAAGCTGTTAAGTCTAACCATCTGGGAACTGAATGTTCAGAGTGTCTTTAAATCCTCATTATGACTGCACAACATATGTTTAAATATATACTTGTAATCATACAGGATTGAGTTAATAAGGACAGACTTTGGAGATTCCTGAAATTGAAATTATTTGTTTCTAAATTTTCAATCTATTTGAATTCAATTATGAGGAACCAAAGAATGATCTCCAATCTTAGTTCAGGGATATTAAAGTCATGTAAGTACTGACATCAGAGACCTGATAATCCCGGGAATTTTTATTTATTGCTAGGTTCGTGGTACCTTTATTTCCTAATTATTCTGGTTTAAAATAATTTGCTATGTCCTGGTCTTTAAATCAGGTTAGAGCAAAGTTCAATACACTTTCATAATATACTTTACCTGGTAACCAGAAAAGCCAGACTGACAAACGTATAGTGAGGACCCTTGAGAAAAGATGTCCTTCAATGTTTAGGTTTCTCCTCATCAATTTCTTTGAAGTAAAAATTTTGGATGCTCTGAATAAAGAAATTCTTATCTTTCCTGGAATGCTTGTGGCCTACATTCCCAGGATGATGTGAGTACATAAATCATCACTTAGGGTAAAGGAGTACTAAATAAAAAAGTAAAAAAAAAAATGGTTGGACTTGTATAGCTTTAATTCCTGATGGGTAAATGATTTCTAACTGCAAAGCGTTCTCTACAAAGAAGATGCCTTTTCATGGAATGAACTTATTAACTTCTTGCCAAATGATACAGAGAGGTAGGCAATTCAGTCACTACTTCATATTTTTCCCTCAATGTTCAATTTACAGATAAGTTATATTGAAAGAGGTGTCTACTACCACTGATTCTTAAAATAATGACCAGCATACCCAATCTACTCAGAATAGCATTCACTCAAGGTATTTTGGGCACAGACTTGATATAAGAAAGTAAAATTTTCTTTATGAAATCATTTTACTGATTAAAAAATCAAAATATTCATTTTATTGAAAAGATAGGATCAGAAAATGGATAAAAGAAGAAAGCAAATATTGCCCTTAAGCCCATAATTCAGATAAGCAATAGTAATCTTTAATGTGTCATCTTTGAATAATGTTCTATGTATATATGAATTTTTAAACAATTGAAATCATAATATACAGTTATATTATATCTTGCACTCTCTATTCAGAATTATATTGAAAACAACTTGCCACATCATGCATCTACTTACATATCACCTGATATTTCATAATCATACATCGTAATTCATTTAACTGCAGCCCTTTTTGTAGACATTTGGGTTGATTTTCCTTTTGCACTCTTATTTTTAAAAATTGCAAGCCATAACTGGATTGCATAATTTTGGCCAGAATTTTTTTTACTAGAATAGAGTCTAAGAATAAAGAACAATGAAAAGTTTATACTAACACATGCTTTGGTTAATATACCTCTCATAAATCTTTCCTATTATAACCAGGGAATGTGTTTCCTATTTATTATATAGCATTTATTTGATGACCTAGAAATATAGAATTTTTACATGTCCAATATTTTCCTAAAATTATATTTCCATTAATTTTGTCTTTTTTTTAAAGCTGTGAGTAAACATTTATTTTTAAAATCAATTTTTACAATAAGGGTCATCTATCATACTTATTGTGATTACTTTCCAAGTGTGTTCCATGATTTCATGTACTTGAATTCATCATTTTGGTTCTTTTATCACACTTTTTCTTTTGCATAACAGGTTCATCTCCACTGAGAAGTCAGATGTCATATAAGTATTTATTAACTTCTTTTGTGTTTAAACAGAATAATGGTTTACTTTAACATTTTAATACACACAGTTTCTTTTTTAATATACTTTTTACTTTATTTTAAGATACTTAAATTATATTAATTTTACATAAATCATCCAGCTGATTCCCATATGCCCCACTCCCTATCTCTCCATCCTTTTCCCACATTAACATTATCCTTCATTAGCGTGGTACATTTGTTATATTTGTTGAACACATTTGGAGCATTGGCGCTAAGCATGGATTATAGTTTATATTATAGTTTACACTCTGTCTCACACAATTTTGTAAGTTATGACAAAACATATAATGGTCTGTATATGTCATTGAAATGCCATTCATGACAATTCCAAGTCCGGCAAATGCCCCTATATAACAACTCTTTTTCCCACTTCCTCCCCTCAGAACCTCTGGTGGCCACTGCCTCCACATCAATGATAAAAGTTCTTCCATTGCTAGAATCACAATGTCTATAATAGAATAACAGAAAGTCTACTTTATTCAATCATTCTTTTCCCAACCTGAGGATTCTGGAATAGTGATGCCCACTCTGCCACTAATGAGAGGGGGTTTAGATATCATGGGGCAGATGGATGAGACTATCTTGCTTGCAGTTCCAGACTCTTCCTATTCCTTGGGATAGTCATAGTCCATCATCATCTCCTTGTTAGTTGTCCTGGGTGAGTCCAATGAACTGGAGAGTAGGTGTCGCAACTCTGTTGAGATTCAGGGCCCATCTGGCACATGGAGGGCCCAAAGATTTAAGTCTCTTGGACATACAGCTATCAATTCTAATACTAACTTTAGTTTCAAAGAAAAAGGGCAGAAGAGCCATGTATAGGGTAACCACAACTAAGACCAATACTCTCAAAATGGGAAGCATAAATTCCAAAGTAGTGCCTACAGGCAGGGTGCCAAACACTGATGTGTCTGCCCTGCCTGTAGTGTTTGGATGCCAACAGATCTTTCAGGAGCCGTGCTCTTTAAAGCAATATTTACTGTGGCAGTGAATGAGTTCCTGCTGAGATGTGCATAAGCACAATCTCTGGAATTCCCATCCTGAGAAGCTCTGTCACATTCTCTAATGGGACAGCAAGAACCCCCAGAATACAAGGACAGTGACTAGTGAAGGATTGGATCATTGATGGGCCCTTGATATTGATGACTGTACTTATGAACCTTTAATTTATAAATTTAAACTTAGCCTGGAGGGGAAAGATGGCATCGGCTTAGGAGGGCAACTGTGAGCAGCTCCCAGATCACGGCAGAGAGTGGACGTGGTGCGGCACGGGGGTCTGTGATGTGGGTGTGTGGAGTAAGAAGCTTGGGACATTTATCTGGACAGATCGACGGTGTGGACTGAACCACAGAGATTCGTGAGTTTTAAGCCTGCCTGTGGGGGTTAACACAGTCGGCTGATCCCCACCCTTACGGGAAAAAAAAAAGCTGGCTGAAAGAGTGACTCCCGTCACTCCGGTAACTGGGTGAACTGACCGGGTGGGAGGGGGCGTTTTATGAGGGGGGAGCTCTGGTAAGAGAGCTTTATTGTCTGGGGATTTGGCTTCCTGAAGCCCCCTGCAACTTAGACGAACAAAGCAGCTGCAGTGAA